>BGNK01002935.1:1455-78720 GCA_003297005.1 Symbiodinium sp. clade A Y106
CCCCCCCACCCCCAAATTCAAAATGCGGGTCCAAAAAGAAAACTTTCGGTCAAAACGTTTCGGTCAAAACGTTTCGGTCAAAACTTTCGGTCAAAACGTTTCGGTCAAAACTTTCGGTCAAAACTTATTGGCACCCAAACCCTTAACAATTTCTATAAACCCTAAACCCGTGCCCTCCTTCGGGGCTCAAGTAAATTGAAGTGATGAGCCCCCGAAGAAGGTTTTAAGTAAATTGAAGTGATGAACCCCCGAAGGAGGGTTTAAGTAAATTGAAGTGATGAAGCCCGAAGGAGGGTTTACGTAAATTGAAGTGATGAACTCCCGAAGGAGGGTTTAAGTAAATTGAAGTGATGAACCCTCGAAGGAGGGTTTAAGTAAATTGAAGTGATGAGCCCCGAAGGAGGNCGAAGGAGGGTTTACGTAAATTGAAGTGATGAACTCCCGAAGGAGGGTTTAAGTAAATTGAAGTGATGAACCCTCGAAGGAGGGTTTAAGTAAATTGAAGTGATGAGCCCCGAAGGAGGGTTTTAAGTAAATTAAAGTGATGAGCCCCCGAAAAAGGGTTTTAAGTAAATTGAAGTGATGAACCCCCGAAGGAGGGTTTAAGTAAATTGAAGTGATGAACCCCCGAANCCCGAAGGAGGGTTTTAAGTAAATTAAAGTGATGAGCCCCCGAAAAAGGGTTTTAAGTAAATTGAAGTGATGAACCCCCGAAGGAGGGTTTAAGTAAATTGAAGTGATGAACCCCCGAAGGAGGGCTTAAGTAAATTGAAGTGATGAATCCCCGAAGGAGGGTTTACGTAAATTGAAGTGATGAGCCCTCGAAGGAGGGTTTACGTAAATTGAAGTGATGAACTCCCGAAGGAGGGTTTAAGTAAATTGAAGTGATGAACCCTCGAAGGAGGGTTTAAGTAAATTGAAGTGATGAGCCCCGAAGGAGGNCCCGAAGGAGGGTTTTAAGTAAATTAAAGTGATGAGCCCCCGAAAAAGGGTTTTAAGTAAATTGAAGTGATGAACCCCCGAAGGAGGGTTTAAGTAAATTGAAGTGATGAACCCCCGAAAGAGGGCTTAAGTAAATTGCAGTGATGAACCCCCGAAAGAGGGCTTAAGTAAGTTGAAGTGATGAACCCCCGAAGGAGGGTTTAAGTAAATTGAAGTGATGAACTCCCGAAGGAGGGTTTACGTAAATTGAAGTGATGAACCCTCGAAGGAGGGTTTAAGTAAATTGAAGTGATGAACCCTCGAAGGAAGGTTAAGTAAATTGAAATGATGAGCCCCCGACGGAGGGTTTTAAGTAAATTGAAGTGATGAACCTCCGAAGGAGGGCTTAAGTAAATTGAAGTGATGAATCCCCGAAAAAGGGTTTTAAGTAAATTGAAGTGATGAGCCCTCGAAGGAGGGTTTAAGTAAATTGAAATGATGAACCCTCGAAGGAGGGCTTAAGTAAATTGAAATGATGAACCTTCGAAGGAGGGTTTAAGTAAATTGAAGTGATGAACTCCCGAAGGGGGGTTTTAAGTAAATTGAAATGATGAACCTCCGAAGGAGGGCTTAAGTAAATTGAAGTGATGAACCCCCGAAGGAGGGCTTAAGTAAATTGAAGTGATGAACCCCCGAAAGAAGGTTTAAATAAATTGAAGTGATGAACCCCCGAAGGAGGGTTTAAGTAAATTGAAGTGATGAACCCTCCAAGGAGAATTTAAGAAAATTGAAGCGATGAACCCTCCAAGGAGAGTTTAAGTAAATTGAAGTGATGAACCCTCGAAGGAGGGTTTTTGAAGTAGATTGAAGTGATGAACCCCCGAAAGAGGGCTTAAGTAAATTGAAGCTATGAACCCCCGAAGGAGGGCTTAAGTAAGTTAAAGTGATGAACTCCCGAAGGAGGGTTTAAGTAAATTGACGTGATGAACCCTCGAAGGAGGGTTTTAAATAAATTGAAGTGATGAGCCCCCGAAGGAGAGTTTTAAGTAAACTGAAGTGATGAGCCCCCGAAAGAGGGTTTAAGTAAATTGAAATGATGAACCCCCGACGGAGGGTTTAAGTAAATTGAAGTGATGAGCCCTCGAAGGAGGGTTTTAAGTAAATTAAAGTGATGAACTCCCGAAGGAGGGTTTAAGTAAATTGCAGTGATGAAGCCCCGAAGGAGGGCTTAAGTAAATTGAAGTGATGAGACCCCGAAGGAGGGTTTAAGTAAATTGAAGTGATGAACCCCCGAAGGAGGGTTTAAGTAAATTGACGTGATGAGCCCCCGAAGGAGGGCTTAAGTAAATTGAAGTGATGAACCCCCGAAGGAGGGCTCAAGTAAATTGAAGTGATAAACCCTAAACCCTAAACCCTTAACCCCTTGCAGCGGTGTTTTAATTTGCCAAAGCCTACACCACCATCAAGATGGCTCGCGCAGTTGTGATCCTGACTGCGAGGAAGCACGGGAGTTCATCTCTTCAAAACTCGTCAAAAGTTCTTCTGCCACGCACGTCTGTCTTCATGTCGGGAAGACATTCTGAAAACCATCACTGTCAAATGTAGACAGGCAAGCACCAGAACAATCGTCCACGCCTTGGAACGAATCGCAAACGATTTGTTTGGATTGACAAGCCGGCACGCTAGCGTGCAACTGCATGTACAAGTCTGAACCCAGCGCCCACAAAACTGCGCCTGGCAAAGGATCACCCACTGCACGTAGTCTCGAGGATGTGCTGCGTGATGCTGAGCACATGCTAGCACATGAGTAAGCACAGGTGGTAGTGTGCGGAGGAACGGAACTAGCTGCCATCACCGACACCAAACCTTTTTGTGCTCAGGCGCTAGAGCTTCAATCGGCGGAAGACCTGCCCTGAGGTCAGGGAATTCCGAATGCACGAGCTCACGATGAGTCACGGAGCCCAATTACGTTTGGACGCAACCTTCGAAGTTGCTAACTTGTGCTTCTTCCGATTAAGATTGCTTGGTTCTAACTCGGCCGTAGACAATCATACCTAGTTGCTCAACTACTCAGGTAGACTGTCAACTATATGACTAGGTGCCATTGAACATCTGAGCCTTGTAAGCTAGAAAATAATAAACCTGAAGACAAACCCTGTCTGCGCCAGTGCTTTTCTTGCCGCGGTGTTAGACAGCTGTTCGAGGCTGATCTGGGTCTGCGAAAACCCCAAAGCCGACCTCTGGCTTCACGACCTGGCACAAGTTGCAAGCCACAACAAACACAGCACGTCATCGGCGGCACCATGCCTGGCCACTCCATGGATCACGAGTGCCCTGCCAGTTTCAAGCAGGGTTCATGGTGCACCCGTGTACAACAGAGAATGAGGCTACGAAAGCTGGAAAGAGAAGAATGGGTAGAACAACAGTGCGTCTTTGGCTGACCGCTACAATCCCGCTCAGAACCACATTTATCTCCAGTCGAAACTTAATTGAGCTTTCACATCATGCAAATAGCTTGACGCAGTTTATTGGCAGCATCGATTGCCAACAGTGCGGCACGTAACTGGCCGCTGACGTTCCTCCAACCGGCAAGTCACGCGTTTGCAGATAGAAGAAACAGTAGAAGCATGAAGGAGATCACACTCTGCCTAGCTCCAATCCATCGAGGCGATGTGTTTCACAAATTCATGCCAGCAGCATCCACTGATTGATTGAACCAGAGCGAAACAGCTAATTTCTTCAGAGCATTGATTGCCCCCAGGAGCTCCAGCAACGGACATGAGTGCTGATGTCTGCTGATTCACGGAAACATTGGGTACGTGGCCGCTCAGACCCCCCGGAGCTGATGATATGATGACATTGACAAACTCCACGACCCAACAAAAGTGAATTCGAGGAAGTGCTGGGTATCAAAGGACAACGATCTGAATGTGTTTGGACAGGCTGTTAGAGCGAAACATCTTGCAGTCGCTCAGCTCGAGAGCGACCTGCATTTCGTTGCTTGGAGAATTGCGAATGTAAAGAGCAAGTTCTTGGCCGTTGTTGCAGAGACGAAGCTGCAGCTGCGATACATGCGTAAACCCACACTCGCCTTGTCTAGCTTTGAGCCCTTATCGTCCTCTGGTACAAGCACCTTGTCTATCAGACCATACCTTGGCAGCATCATGGCACTGGTACGGGTGATGAAACCAAAAGGTGTCACCGACAAGAGAGTCTTGGATGTAGGCTCGACCGCCTCTGCTGCGGTGAGGTAGAAATTTCGTCGCAAGTCCTTTCAATCCGTGACCGCCTCTTCGATCCCGCCTACAAAAAGCTGTGTCACTGCCGCGGCTCCTTTCGGATCTGCTCCATAGGTCTGCCAGTAATGCTGGACAGCTCCTCCTCTATACCTTCTTGTTAAAAGGGATCGACTTGCAGGATGCTGCTCAAATCGTCCCCAAGCTTGGGCCAGTGCGCTCACTTTCTCGCAGCATCTGTTTTGCCTGTGCCAAGTGCACATTATTCACAATACCAGGTGCCAAGAGCGCCAACAGGCGGTGCGCCTCTAACTCAATTTCGGTAGCCTGACCTTGAACCGGACTTTCCAATCCTGTGTCTCCAGTCAGACCAGCCAAGCTGAAACATCTTCAATATCAGCAAATCAACGGCTGCTGGGTCCTGTTTTGGAAAGAAGAAAGAGCGAATTAGGCGTTGCAAAGCGCCGCCCAGGCCTGTGATCTGCTACGGTTTCGAACATGATGAAGGATTTGATTTCTGCCTTTGCAATCGGAATCTCGCCAGCAGCTTGGAAAGCTCTCTTAAGGCGCATGCGAGCCAGCGGCTGCTAAGAAAGCACCCATTCCGGCACAAAGAGAGTAGCTGACAGTGGTGACCTGAGACAGTGTATCGCAGCGCATCGTGCATCCAGCTCAGGCGTTGTTTTCTTGTCTCACTCGGCTCGGGCTGAAGCTTTGCAACCTTTCGCCTTCAGTTGGCCGATGGTATCATATAAGGCCAGTGCCTGGGCCGCAACCACTTTCACCACACAGCTTAAGTATGGCCTAAGCGAATCCAGCAAGTCTGGTGCGAGAACACTCGAAACAAAGCGAACCTGGTCACGGCAAGCCCCAACTCTCCGGAGCCTCTTCGGATCTTAACAGTTTCGCCAAAAAATCCAGCTGCCAGCGCAGGATCAAGGTTGGGCGGAGTGAACAAACGGCGAGAGTACACGCTGTCGGCACTAGCGTCCTTGCTTGCCCTGTCGGTGGGCTGCGGGAGTCGAAATTTTGGAAGATCTGCAGCTTGGTCAGTTGCAGCGTCAACATCGCTCGAGGTACCGAGGGTTCGTGGCGAGACAAGACTTCGGAAATTATGTGATGGGTAGTGAAAGGGGTGGGGTGGAAGCCTCGAGAAACAGAGGTAGGGACGGTGCGTGCGAGGGGCATATGGGGATGGCAAATAAGGATCACTTCCTTGACGTCAGGTACTATCTGAGAAGCATGCTGGCTTCAAAGCCGCTCCAGGGCTTGAAAAGTAAATTTGCACCTGAGCTTTTGTCGAAGTGTCACGACAATCTTCCAGACTCATGACTAAGTTGACGGCTGGTTTCTTGGCATCTTCTGACTGAAGGTAAAGCAACATTGCCAAATACGCGTTGGCCATGTTGTCGTCAATGTACCTGCCCGCTTTGAGATGCAACAAGCAAACGAATCCAAGTGGAACATGAGTGACTGCAGCGTGAAAGCACTCCGAGACCATCAGGATTCTCTCTCGCAGAAGCAGCTCCCGCACAGAGAGCCACTGAAAGCGCTGCGTGTTTGGAATCCTGACACGGACTCGCGGGTCACGTGGGCAACAACGAGTCTCGGCACAAAGCAGCAACGAAGCGACCTCCACGGCATAAGGGGCTCTGCTTGTCGAGCAACTCGCACTCGCCTGCTGCATCGTCTAAGTAACCTTTAACTGGACCATGCAAAAACAACTGCCTTGGCCCCGCTGTGAGCATTCCGGCGTCCTGAGCTTGCAGCTCTGTTCTTCGATCAACGCACATGTAACAAACAATTGAATCTTCTGCGATGCCTGCCCGCCATTGGAAAGGAACACTTCTACACGATCACGAGGGGGGTACCTTGGTAGAACTAGATTGCAGATGCAGACATCCGACAATGGTAATCATTCGGGCGAACTTCTGAACTCCGCATTGCCAGACTGACATACTTGGCTGATGCTCGGAATGCGAGAAAACGCAACGTGCAACATCCTGTCCAGCCGCCTATAGGTGTTCAAAGGCAGACGCGGACGAGACTCTTGGTTCGGTCGATATTCAAATTTACACGCGGCCCGCAATGTCTGATACATAACTTAACTGCGAGCTGGACGTGCATTACAGGAGCTTGGTCGGCCCAACTGCAAGACCTGTCCAAGATGGTCCAACGATAAGATCCGCTGGAGGTTGCTGGCCTTTTTTGCTGCCTGCTTCGGAGGGCGTGCGTGGCCTTGGAGCCGTAACTCCGCAAAGCTGGTTTCGGAAGTGCCTCTGTGTTCTCACATCGGGCATCTGTGGGTCCACCTTGGATCGTGGCAGAGCGACCGAAGGTCAGAACCTCGGCGGACCTTCCCACCCTTTGTTTGACTTGGTCACGCAGGCTTAGGCTTTTTTGTGGAGGGTTCAAGTGACCTTTCTTCGTCTGCCCATGAGCTGAATGAGACACCACTTCATGGGGTTTCATTTCGGATCTGCGAGCGCGCAACCTATATATGGGCACCAGCCCCTCAACTGTGGAGATCTGTTCAAAAAATTGCAACAGCAGGTGCACAAACACGCCGCCGAAGAGTCCTTGCCGGTGTCCCGTCAGAGAGATACACACGCAAGTCAACCGAGTGAAAGGCTGTAGGTGCCAAAATTTCGTCAGGATCTTCACCAAAGACGGCATTGAAAACTCGGACGGCTGAACCCAAGCACGCAACAAACGAAGTAAAACACTAAAGCCACATGGACAAAAATCAACTGCACAACCAACTCGCAAAAGCACATCTTCACTTTTCACAACCACTCCAGCAAATGTGGCGCTTACTCAGACTCTAAGACAACATCAAGGGAACTCCTGAAATGCTTTGCGAGGTGCTGCCGATGCAGGCTTCGTCTCTGCTGCCTCCATGGGCAAGCCTCGATGGGAGCGCACGACACTCTAAATGTTGCAAGATCTTCGTCAAATATTCGGCCAGCAACGAAGCTTTCAAAATCATTGGTGATGACCACGGCAATGACAGTACCTTGGCTGTGGTTTGGAACAGTCGCGTCTTCTCGAGATGTGAGCATGTGATTATACGCCCAGGTCAGCACAGAGAAGAAGCCCGCTTCGCATCATACATGGCACCTGGTGCCGCCCAGACCATGCACTAGAGAAGCACAAGCACGGCAGCTCAGCACCAATTGCCTTCCGCATGCCTGTCACAGCTGCGGATAAAGCCAGGCAGTCTATTGAGATCCTTCGGTGCTGCGGATGGGTAAGTAAGCAGCTGATCTCAACAAGGCGGTTCTCTTGTTGGATGGATGATGTAGAAGATTACTGGCCGTGAGGCTAGACGGGTCTTGGAGTCTGAGATGTTGGGCTGCCATGGGGTTTGGACGGTCTCAGTCTGCGGATGTCTGCGGGCAGTGGAGGAGTGGACGGAGTTTATTTACACGAAGCACCTAGGATTGCTGCACCGCAGCGGTTTCGATGCAAGCAGGCCGGCGGTCGTGTGCTGTGCTGGGGTTTGGAGAGTTGTACAGGAGCGATCTCGATAAGGTTGGACATCTCAGGACCTAGGACTCAACACTTAGCTCTGGAGGGGAATTTGAGCTTTGAGCTTCTGACTTGACATGGCTTTCCGAGTTCTGACAGTGTCCACCGTTTGGGCAAGCATCTTGGGTGCACAAAGCAACTCAGCCAAAACCCTCAGGTCGACATGTCCTACCCCTGCATTTCCGCTTGAAGCTGGCAAGCACCTGTCTCTGATACAATGGTGATGCTCGTTTGAATGTTGTTCTCCCCATCGCATAAAATCTGTAATGCATTCGGCGATGTATCGGTAGCACCCTAGGTGACGGCGTGCAGCCAGTCTGTGAAACTATTGAATTCGCAGTGGTGCCGCATTCGCGGGCCAATGCCGCAGAATCACGAGCGCAGCTATGCCGCATATGCCTGTGTCGAAGTCAAGGCTTGCAAGGCTTTCAAGCCACAATCTTGGCACCGCCGTGCCTTCTGGCCTTTGGCCACCTGGAGCATCTTCTCCAAGCGCTGCCTGGACAAAAACGTCCCATGTGCTTGTGGCATGTTTGTAAGGAGTGTAAACGGCGCCAATGCCTGGTCGTCTGCTCGGCATGGAGTTTTTCCTTGAGAGGCTGCATCATTTTGGCCACCTGCGAGCTTCATACGAGGGACTTGTTCGGAAATCTAGAGTTTAGGGCTGTCAGGGTTCGGAACTCTAGGTCTTGGGGTTTGGAGCTCGAGGGCTTCAGTTTTGTTATTTCCAAGTGAAGGATTTATTTAGTACTCTGGGGCCCGGAGCAGCGGAATCTCGGGCTCAGCGGGCGCTCGGGAAAGCAAACAAAATTTAGGAAACTGTCGAGGAGCTTCCGATGCGTGCATGAAACGGAGCGTGCGATGCATGAATGAAACGTGAATGTTCTGGGAATTCTTTGAAACTCGTAACAAGTGGGAAAGATCTCTCCTTCTGCGTCGTCAAGCCGCTTCTGCTGCGCAGTCGCCGATTGCGTTATCTGGGCAGGTCTCGCACTGTCTGGTTTTTTACTCCGGAAGGAGTTGCTCCCACGTGGCAATCCATGGAGCTGAGCGCCGGAGGGTATTTTGCTGTGGAGGTCGTTCGAAGCGGGGGTCATTCTCGATGTTGGGCTCGGCGAAAAGGATCCGGTTGAACATCTGTCTTGTCTCGTAGTTGTTCGGCCTTACTTCGCCGCATTGATGCCACAGCTCGATTCAACTGAACGTTGAATATGGCTGTGAGGTGTTGCCAATGGGGGCTTGCGACACGATCGTGAGCAACCCTGCCCGTTCTTATCGCTCTGTGTGCCAGCCATGGCCTGACCTCACTCCTCCTTCGCAGCTGTTGAACTGACAACAAAACTCCTCAGACTTTGTGAGGGCTCCCAGCGCCAGCACATCTGTGTATTGGGCCTCTAGTTGAGCCGCATGCTCATGTGCGGTAGCGCCGTTGGAGGCTGCATCGATGGAGCAAGCAAGGGCTGGATGAGGAATGCCAACCGAGAGCTTCGTCAACAAAGTCGCGATCCCAACGATTTGTTCCGCCTCATCTTTGTGTACGAAGTACACAGGCAAGTAACATATCATGTGATCAAAGTGCTGTTGCTGTTGTGGTATACTGAGTGAAGCGAACAACCCCGCAGTCCGACATGGCTGGAGAGCGGCAAATAAATTCTGGTGAATTGGCAGAAGTCACAAGGTGATGCGAGCGCTCTGAATGCCGTTTGGGTTTCGTGCTGCGCATCTTTGCTGCATCTCCTGGCCCTTTTACATGCTTTTGTTGCTGGACAGCTTTGTTTCACCGTGGTTAAACTTGTGCCACTAGTGGAATCTTGAGTGGGTGTCTGTCTGTGTGTGTGTTTGTGTGTCCACCCGTGCACAACGCCGAGTGATCTCTGGAGCAAAATTCGGCGGGGCTCTCCGGTGAAGACTACTGGCTTATCTGGCTTGGTGCTGCTTCCGAGCGCAAAGACAGGAATCGGTCATCTCGATTAGTATGCTTTTCATTTGCGTGAGCTTTGACCTGATTTTGTCATCAAATGTGTTCGGGTTGCGTTTCTGACAAAGCGACAACTGTGATCCTGGTCTGGAATCCTTTGGATTCTTCGGATGCATGGCCAGGCGACCGGTCAAATCTTGAAGTTCAATCCCTGAGCACATCGGTGTCAGGCAAATGGTTCTCAATGCATCAGTTGTGTATCGAACAAAATGCAGATGTCCTGTTTCTCGCAGCTTTTGTTTCCGTGCACTCACCCAATGTCTCTTTCGAGCAGTTCGTCTCCAATTTCCCCTTGCAGAAGTTTGGGGGGTAGGATCCAGTGAGTCGTCCCGAACACAGCCACGTGATGTCTTCTGTGCAACATTGGTATACATTGATTAGGGATGCGAAACTTAATTTCTGAGTGACTTAATCGACAGCCTCGGCAGCGCACTCGCCACTCCCTTTTTCTTCTTCCCGACCCGATGTCTCGACTCCTGGTGGTCCTAATGAAGTTACAGCCGGGATAAGTAATCGCATTGGTAAGCAACTCGGCTGGGTCTCTACAGAACCGAAGGTGCAGTCGATCTGACTTCACGAATCAATGAACCAAACGTTCTCGTTGCGAAGACGCATGTCGCACATGCAGCGCGTCCATTCGCACATGTACTCATCGTCATCCGTCTATGATACAGACGGGGAAGAAGATGATCGAGGACATCCACGACCAGCACCACTTCTTCTTTTACATGTTACATCTTCGGCGTTGGCTGCCCTAGCAGCACAAAAGGTTCACCGAATCTGACTGACGCACGACCCAACCAACGTTCCAGTCTGGTACCCAGGAACCCTTGAGGAGGTACAACAGTTTGTCGTGAACGTGGTCTACATTCGTGGAGGAGACGATCGATTACACAAAATGTCCTACTCGGGCAAGTAGGAGTCGTTGGCATCAAGAACTTCCAGACAAGCAGCATCAAAACTCGGCCTGAAGACGTCCGCTACGACCTGCATCTTGTGGTTGACATATTGACTTATCCGTTGCCGTTTTATTTTGGAGTTAATAATGGGGTTGCGTGGTACGGCTGTGCGCGACGGTGGCTACATCAACACCCTCCACATCCAGACCGACAACCTCACATGCACAAGATGAACGATACCGAGCGAAAACTGTTCAGCATCAACCGAGACGAGATCTATCGAACCAACCGGAGACAGCCTCCTAGATAGATCCGCCATATCTCAGCCACCATGGCAAGAAACGATTTCACACAAAGGGCGGTGGACCTGTTCCCAGGCGCATGGGAACAGACGTTCAACCACCAGGATTTACGAGGACACCGAGGCCAGGATCGGCCGCAGCGGCTAAAGAACAGCTGGAACACATGCTGCGGGACGAGACGCTTCAAGAAATTCGACAAGCTCGAACTACCATCATGGATCGACCCAAACACTTCACGCATGACCTGTTCCTACCCGCAACAGCTGAACGATCTTCCGCCCCGACCACGACACACTCGTCAAACTTCCCTTCCACTCCGGTGAAACTTGGATCAACCAGAGACCAACTAACAGCAATGCTGATGGAACCCGAGGAGGACTTGGCCGACACCAACAACCACGTGTTCACGACCTCCAGTTCATCGAGCTCATCCGAATTCTCCATGCATTGAATGACCGCAGTGACAACACGAATACATGCACGAGACAACATGGCAGAGCCCTGACTTCCTGACGTTTCCGATGAGAACGCACGTTCTGGCCACACCATAACGTGAAATCATTCCATGTGCCAAAAACAAAAAAACTTTCATCCCACATTCGCTTCATCACCATCATTGTGCGCTCATTGTTTTCATGAGCCGCTCGGACTAACAGACAAATGTGGAGTGCTTCGAACATGGACTCTTGCTCCCCTTGCATGATTCAGATTCAGAAGTGACACGAATCCAAGAAGAGAAGAAACTTGTTTTTGATGGGCGTGGAAGCCCACAGCTCCGTTGCCTGGCGGTTTTCGTCACTCCAGATACGACATTCTGAGGCTCGCTCAGACAGTGCTGGGTGTGCTCTGGAAACACTCCGGCGGATCGCCGGGGCGGCATCGCTTGGGCTCGAGCTTCACCTGGCTTCGAGTTGCTGCGCCAAACCCTGTGCCACTTGCCGCTGATCAAATTTCGTCTTGCTTTTGCTCGGCATCATTTCTTGCCGGCGCAAGAGTCTCTGCAGGTTTAACATGCCACCCCATACTGGACGCGTTCCTCTGCCCTGCAATCGTATCCTGTCAATGGAGTCCGGAATGCCAGTTGAAGCGGAGCTAGGGCCTCAGATGCCTTTCGGTGCGCCGGCGGTGCAAACAAACATGGCCGGCCGCCGGTCCTTTAAGTCACCTCGAATCATCTGGACTCCGTTCAATTTGCTGTTCTGCAGCGGTTTGGCGCCGTGTTGTTGTTCTCGGCATCGTGCCTCTCGACTCAAGCACTCAAGCGCCCTGGGGCAAAAATCCAAGAAGGCTCCCACGAGCACTGGGGCCCAAATAATTCCTCGATTCCGCCCCCATGCAATAAGTGGGCACGACCCTCCAAACAAAGGGGCAGGCGCTTGAGCCAGAATCGGCTGCTGCCACTTCTTCAAGACACTCTCCTTCTCTCCTGCTTGCATGGTTTGGGTTTAGGGAAACGGGTGTCCCTCCCCGCCGCCCGCGCTCTCCCTCTCTCCTCTTTCTCTCTACCAGTCTGTGGAGGAAAACACCCTACCAGCTTGCCATTGCCGACCGACGGTGGTGGTGGTGGACAGATTCCGCAGACGCACACGGATTTGAAGCCTTCCTGTAACCCTCTGCTCCGAGCCTCGGCTGCAACCGCGTCGTGTACCTGCATATAAGGCATTGACATCATGGGCTCGCAGCTTGATGCAAAGCGGGAGGTCCTCCTTGCGAAGGGATGCCGTCGTCAAACCGGTGAGAGAGCTCCTGAACAAAGAAATCGCTACATGGAGGTTCCATCGCCTGCTTCAGCTCACCTCGAAGCTGATTGACTTGGTCTTTGCTGAGCCTGCCCAAAGGACTGTCCTCTTCTTGAACTTCTTGAAGCTCGACAGCGACAAACGAACAAGACTTTGCCGGCAGTGCGCTTCGCAGTGAGGCGACGCTAGCCTCGTTAGATTCGGACAGTCTGACACGACAGAGCTCCTGAACTCCCGAACGGCCGCGCATGGTCAAAAGAAAATGTGTCACGGGCTTGGAGTAGATACACGTCATGTGCAAGCTCAATCACCGCAGGACAGGAGAGAACTACACAGATTCTTGGATCCTGGCGGTGCTGCCAGGTCGCCTACGTGTCATGCTTCTGGACCTCAGCAAAGCAGAACATGGGAGCACTCATCGCCAGTGACTCTCCGAAGCATGGCAATATGACAATATGACTCATATGAGGCAACGACGCCGAAGTACCAATCTGTCAATGCTCGATCACATGTTCGCATGGTCAAAGCATCGCTCAAGCGAGAATTCGATGTGTCAGGCACCTTCGGAAGCGGTGTGAAGCTCGATGCTCCTGCATTGCTGCATCTGGCCATGACTTCAAAGCCGGCACGATGAACCGTCGACGAAGAGTGACACTACGACATCACCACGAGAAGCTCAGCGATTCGTGTGGTCCTAGAGCTGGCAAGGACCTCGTCAGTTGAGCTCAAGACAGGGCCACTTCGATTTGACACTTCTCGGGCACCGGAAATACTTTGAAGCCAAGATCCATGCATGCACTGATGCAAATCGTGTAGTGGCCTTGGTCTGAAACCGCACTTGTTCAAATTATCTGCACTCGGTAGTTGATCTGCTGAGGTCGATGCGGTGCTTCCGGCTCCGCATCCTTCTGCTCCTCCCCTGCGTTGCGAAACATGATCGCATGTGCACAATGCACTCACAATCATTGCCCAGCCATCCAGGACAAGCTGCTTCATGATCTGCCTCTTGTCCACAAAGACAGCGCCCTTTGAATTCCAGAATGCTCGCAGCATCTCCCGGCCTCTTGGCCAGCTTCCTCTCCTTGTCCACGCGCTCTTGCCTCGACAAAGCGAGCTCTGACTGTAGATGCTAAGGACGACCAAACAGAAGAAAGGCAGCGGCCAGAGGAGATGGGCAGGATTGGCATTGGCAGACCTAGTGTTGCAGCCAAAGCACGGTACCCTCTATTCAAGCAGATACATGCCACAAGAGGCTGCATCAGAACAGGCCCTCACATTCGGCCGGCGAGTCAGGCTCGAAAGCATGCCCGAAATGCTGATAAAAGGTGAAGGTATGGCAAGCCTCTAGCAGCCCTAGCACGTGTCAAGAAGAATCAGAGGTTTTGTGATTCCATCAGCACTGGCAAGAAAAACTTCAATAGGATGGTTACACGACATGTGTTTGTGTGAAGCCTCAAGAAAACAAGCTGACAGCTTTCGAACATGAATCGTCCAGCATTCCCTTTCAGACCCAAGTCTCAATTGTGTACTTCAGTCTCGGCACACAGCAGGAAGCCACGGCAGCAAGCATCTTTTCGGGCAAATCCAACTCCAGCTGCCCTTGCTTGTGACATCGAAGCTTCGGAAAGATCTTGTGAAAAGAGGAGCCAGGCCCACTCGGATGCACTCACGTAGCCCAAGTCACTGCCTCAGCTTTTTATGTCCTGCTCGCAGTCAAGCTGACGAATTGTCCATCGAGTCTGATTGGCCTATCAGCTTTAGCTTAGCTTGAGGACAGTGCAGCAAACAGCAAACATGCTAGGTGGCGCGGAGACGACTAAACTTTCTCTCCAGCCAGGGCCGGACCCCGGACCACCGCTTACATCATAGGACTCACGGACGAAAAGCCGACAACAACCCACCTGGACGGCTTCACTCAGTGAGAGCGACCTTGCTTGCAAAACACCAGCAACGGGACGAGTTCTACCCGCGTCTAGGCTCTGGACTTTGCCATTTGATCCAAAGGACGCAGGACTCGTGATCGCGGGGCTTTTCGACGCTTCTTTCCAGCATACATCCTCAGCCGCTCAACGTCGCAAAAGCCGGCCGGTCAAATGATGACCCTTGAACATGTGCCCGGCCCCTCCAACGTGGAGCGAATTCCCTGCAGACTCTGCGCAACTCGTGCGTGTGACCGGTAGTTATCAACTCCAACCTGGAAGAAGGTATGCCAGTAGCCGAAGAACTCGTCTGGAGGTCTGGGCCTCAATCTAAGCCCATGTTCTAAGAAGCGATGTTCCAAGAAGCGAAGCGAAGGCATGGCTACGAATCAAACAGCACATGATGCTCCTTTCCAGCTTTCTGCTGTGCTGTCTTCAAAAAGGAATGATGGAATGGTGATGGCGATGATGGCGGAGTGAATGAACTTGTTGGAAAACATTGGAAACACACACAGACACAATCATGGTCACGGCATGGAAACAGTGAACAAAGAAAAACAAACAAGTCAGCTTGAATGCACCAGTGAACAGAGCCGTATCACCATTCCTCCAGTGCCTTCGTCTTCCTGTTTCCCTTGAGGTGACTGCTTCTTTCCAGAGCCTTCGTGGAACCATGCCTGACATCACAAGATGCTGCATCCAAGGGGCATGCACCTAGGCCACAACGTGCAAAACATCAGAACGAACGCTGAGGCTGCGTCACTAACACTGTTGAAGTCTTCCTCTGCTTCTACAAAAAGCCTTTGCAGAGTTTCCTTGGAAGGAGTGCACGTGGCAGGTTCCACGAGTCCAAGGTCAAAATCCCCAATCCAAGTTTTGCGCCAAATCTCTCAAGTGAGCCTGTGCAGAGCAGCACATTCCGAGACATGCCATCCCGCACAGATTCGGCAGTTCGGCAGCGCTGCTACCGTTACGCTTCGGCTGCGATCCCGCTGGGAGTCCAATGCGCGCTGCACAGAATTCGCCTCCACCTTTTCTGCTCGAGCTTTCAGAACATCATCACCATTGGAAGACTGCCTGCTCACTTGCGCACTCTCACAGCACTGCAGCACACTGAATAGTTGATATATGTTGATATGCTTGGAACTACATAGAACCCACAATACTCGTGCGTAATGAGGAGGACGACCTACCGTAGCAGCTCTGTCGTGGTTCAGCCTCAGTGAGGGAGCGGCGACTTGGGGCCCAGCACGGAGGGCTGGAAAGACAGGTTCTTCACCCGGCACGTCATGTGCACATTTGGACTTTGCACGTGCAGTCGGTCAGGTGGATGGGCACGGAGGGCCCGTTATGATGCAAAGCCGCGGTCCATGTTTCATTCCATGTGGCCGTGAGCTCCCAGGCGGCACGTCGCGACCCCCATGAGACTCCGATTTGTGTCTATACAGTGTCTATACGTTCTCGACTGCTGGAAACACTGGCTTTCTTCTGTGACAGAGCTGCATGAAGCAAGTCATGCGACGACCCCAAGAAGAGACGCCGTGCCTTGCCAAGCCACGGGCCTGCAGCTTCAATCTCGTGTACTGTGTCTTTGGTGAGTCGCATTTAAAGTATCCAAGGCACCTGGACACAATAGGCAGTCAACTCCAAGGACAACTCCTTCAGATTGTGACGGAAAGCTCTCTGAACCAGCGTTGCCTGCCAGGATACAAAGAAGCCATGCAAGCTACAGGCTGCCTCAACCCGGCCTCACCAACTTCGCCAAACAGCTGAAGAAGCTCGCCTGGCCTGCTACGCTCTGCTTGACGTACCTGGAAGGTTCAGTGCTATGTAGTGAATTCTCCTGCCATGCACCTGTGTTAAGAAACACCACACCTGCCTGTGACATACTTGTAATCTAACCCCAACCATGCTCGCAGAGAGCTGTTTTTGGTCCAGATTTCGAAAGACGCACCACATAACACTTTTCTCACATCTCTCACCTACACGCAGCAGCCGCTGAGCTTATGCCGATGCTTAGCTGAATTGTACCCGATGCTGTGAGTCGTGGCAAGTGCTCATGGGTTTGACCGGCTGAACGATGGGAGATTCGAAGACGAATCACACCATGGAAAAGGCACACAAGTGAGGAGCGCGGAGTGTAAAGCTGCCCATTCAAAAACCGGCCGTCTTCTTCGGATCGCTTTGCTGATGTGCATAAGTAAAGTGTAAGGCAGCAACGAAAGCGAGCGTGTGCCAGCAATTCGATGCTACCATAAAGGTCGGGCGAAATGGCGGCCACGGTCATAACGCATCGCCAGGTCGGGAGCGACTGGATGTCATGCCGACCGCAATCCTGTACGCAGAGTGTTCTTCAGGACTCAGCGGCGTGTCAGGCACAGTATTGACAATCGTCACGGTTCCAGTCGTCGCGACAGGCTTGGCATTTTTCATGCCATACAGTTCCAAGATCGAATCACGGTATGTTTGTGACATGCACACATCAATCGAATATAATGGAATCATCATTCTGTCGCAATCGCTTTCCAAGGAATGTGCCTTTCCAGTCTCTTTGGGCAACATTTCTTCAGAAAGCTGGGACATGAACGACTTCTTCATGTCGTCAGTCCCTATGACCAACAGATCATCAGCATATGCAAGGACACGCAGTTTGCCAGACTCATGCCAATAAAGATTCGCGTCACTGATGCACCTTCTGAGTCCCAATTTCAAGGCCATTATTGCCTCCGCAAACCTTGCTTGCCAAAGCTTGGGCGCCAGTCTCAATCCGGTTTATTCAATCTCCACAGGCATTTGCCATCAGAAAAAGATTCCGTAGGCGGCCAGATGAACACTTCATCAGACGTTGCTGCGTGAAGGAGGCAGTGCTTACGTCGATGCCCCAGTTTCTTGCCATTGCCATGCAAGGCGGCAGTCTCATCGTGACAAGGGAGGGAATCGATGCGAACAGGTAATCTTCTGAAATTCTGGAAGCGACTGTGCACGACGACTATGCGCCGCAACTCATTCTCATCTTTCCATACCTGGCCATACCTTTGACCTGGCGACAGTTACGGGCTTCAGCTTCTCTCTTCACCTCATCGCAGACGTTAAGATTCCTCATTCAAAACATCCTTTTCATCATTCGCTTCTTCTCTGCTTCAGGAAGAAACTCACTCTGCCAGAGCAAGGGCTCGGAGTGACCATTCACGTCGACCGCAATCCTGGCGCCAATTCCTGCCATCATGTGATGCACTGCAGAAGTCCTCACTTGATTCTTCGGTGTTTAACTATCGAGGTCAATCCCGGCATTCCTCCTTGGGGCTTCTTCGGTCATTTCTGTTGCCTCATGATCAAGCGTCGCGGGCGCGGTCACGTCGTTCTCCAGCAACTCATGAGCAGCGATGCTCTCACTATGCTCGGGAACACGTTCTCTTCTTCGGGTCTTTCTTCAGCAGCAACAGTCTCCAATCCCGGAACGGGCTTCACACTTTCCTTTTCACCCCAAGATCTGGAGGAATTACAGAAGCAGTCCAATCTCTCCCATCCGTTTTTGGGTGCCAAGTCGTCGACGTCATTCTCATGACGCCCAGCATTCCACCATTCGCACTCCCGAAGATAACCTCTTTTGCTTCAGTTTCCTTTCCAAGGTACGCTTCAGTGAACCATTGAGAGGCAACTGCCATACAGTGCCCGCTGAATATTCCCAACACTGCCTTTACTCAGTCCGGGCACAATCGCCACTGAGTATCCAATTTGGACATCCGTGTGGCATTCAGGATGGTTCTATTAGGCAAGTCATTTTCTGTTGCCAAGAAGGAGAAGTCACTCTACATCACTGGCTGGCGGCCCTTCTTCTTCTCTGCGTGGCTTTGCCTTCCTTTCGACCTCACACAATATTCGCATTAATCTCTGTACGGAGATGAATCACGCAGTCGCCTATCACTTTCTGAAGGCTCTCCAGGAACCTTCGGCATTTTGGCTTCGGCGCACTCCTGTCATCGGTCCTCTGCTCAGCATTCTCGCCAGCAGTAAGACGATCAAGCGGCACAAACGCTGTATAGCCAACCCATGTATGGCCAGTTGGACACCAGGATCCTCACATTTTTTCACGCTGTCAGGCTTCTGTCATAGGGTACAGTCTTTTCTGACAGCTCTTTCCTGTCTGGTACTTAGTAGGGAATCGGGGAATGGATCCCTATAGCAGTCCCTATATAATCCCCCCATTCCCCCATTCCCTACTAAGAACCAGACAGTTTCTCCCACCAAGAGTGGCGTCCTATCGAAGTTTTGCGCGGTCTTGCTATTTCAGGCTTCAACCAGCAGGACCTGGCAGAGACTAGGCGGAAATGCTCGGCTGCTGACATGGTTTAGGTACCCAGGAAACCCCATAAGGGTGCAATAAAATTATATTTATATATATATACACCCATGTATGAGTTCACCAGGGAATGAGACATCAAAGCTTGTAGTCGTAAGAAGCTTGGGCACGGCAATGGTCCGCACTTGTGCTGCCTTTGATGGAATTTCGTTTCCGTACGGGTGGCGGCGGTATGTCGCAAGATGTTTGACTGGTTTGTGGAATCATGTTTGCATAGGTAACATCTCTTCGTCTAAGCAGAAATCGGAAATCGCTTGCTGTCAGCTTGCTGTTGTGAAAAGTTATTACTGTTACCAGACAGGTGTCTGTAGGCACGTTCTCCTCCGTGCCTGTCATAAGAAAGAAGCTCGAGCAGTTTGGCATTAACATCTAACCCATATAACCGGGCGCATTTTGTCGTATCGCGGGCTAAATGTTAAATGATACCTGGCCAAGTTTATCTGACTAGGTATTGTAAGTGCCCACAATCGTCTGCCTGAACAAAAACTTGCATGCACAGCTGGCAAGAGTCAGACTCTGTGCTCCCCATGCTTTCTCTGTTGTAAATCTGGTGATGCGTTTGAGCTCGACCGAGCTCTTCCACAGCCGAGGGCTGCTTCCCCGCAGTGTATCACCTGAAATTAAGCCCAGAAAGCTCTGACTTCCTTTGCAGATGTGCGAAGGTCACCACGAAGTCCAGCAATGTGCTCGCAGAGCTGGACGATGCTGCCTGCAGAGCAGGCTTCAGGCCCAGGTTAACGGGCATCTGCAGCTGCCAGCATCGCATTGGCGTCCTTACCTTGCATGGATACTCGTCTAAAATTCTAGCGCTTGGCTCTAAAATCTTCCCAAACAAGCCACAAGCCGCGCTGCACGGAGCCTGGCCCTTCAATGCCCGCATCTGAGACAGAACCTTGCCAGTCAGTCGCAGCGATCTCTTAGCTGTCTGACAGCTGTCTCAGCTCTACATGCGCTTGCTTGACCGGAAGCCGAGGAAGTGCCTCGACGGAGAAGCCATCCGCTCTGCCTCGAGATGTTCCGGCCTCGACCCATCAGGCACCAGCAAAGCAGCCAGCTGCCAGGGGCGGCCATGGCCAGGAGGCTTCCTAAGGATTCGACGTTCAAGTAATTGCCCACGTTAAGGGTGATGCCCAGCAGCCTGCAAGCGCTCAGCTACACCTATTGGCAGGTTGCATGCTGGCGGAGGCCGAACAGCCTTGGAATCCTGTGCGAATCTCTCAGCGCATGGCATGCCTGAAGAGCGAACACATTTCTGTAATGCGCGCTCGCAAGACGGGCTATGCGACCACCAGACTGGCGTTACCTCGAATGTGCAAAGAGTCTCTGACGTCCTTGACTTCTGTCACGGCCGAATGGAATATGTGAAAGCGTTCTTCGAAGGCGTTCCTGTCATTTGCCCAGAGATGCCCAGAGGACCAAGCAATGTCCGACGCAGAACGCGACAATCAGACAGGGCAGGCTCAAAGGACCAAGTCTGGAGTCTTACTAGGAAGTGTCCAACCTGCACCGGGCTGAACTCCACATCACATGGTCAAACCAAGTCATATCACACAACTGATGCACTTCTGCATTGCCTCGGCAAGCTTCCACACAAAGTCTTCAGCATCATCCCATGGCAGGGAGGCCTCTCAGCATCAACGAGGTCTATGCCTGCCGCGATTCACAGATCATCTGCCCCTCGCCTTTTCAGGCATCTCCCTCGCAGCAGCATGAAGCATGGTAAGCTCCTGCTGAGAATCACGCGATGCCAGCACAAGCAGTATGTTGTGAGTCTGTTCCGACTGATACTCTGCACTATTCTCTGACACACTGCTCCCACGTGCGCAAATGCCGATACCCCACCGCCCCCAGAGTCGACAAGCAAGATGCCCATCCGCCCACACTCACTGGTCTGGTTTTGCGAGATTGGTCGGGCAGACATAAAAATACAGCGGACGTCGATGTATTCAGTCATTGGGGCGATATTTCACAGATTCACCTGCCTGGGCGTGACGGTGATTGTGCACACTTGATGGTGGACGGGGTGTCGCGCATGCCTACCAAAATAACATGGGCACAGCTCGTGCTACCAAGGTCAGCACTTCTGCAGTAGGTGCTGTCGCCAGGAGAAGCTCCACCTTAGGAACGGACCCCAAGCCTACATGCTGTCAGCTCTGGCCACCGAGCCCAGGGCCTGGTCCTTGTCCAAACAATCATCATCCATGTCATGGATCGCTTTGACCTGGAGGCTTCGCAGGGCACGCGTCTCCACCTGACTGTCTGAGCAGCCCACGGTCGTCTCTACTGGCGGTAGTCGAGCAAGCATTATGCAGACCTACCGCCAATCTGGTTTCTTGTTGCACCAAGTACCCTATCCCAGGAAAACCCAGTCGCCTGTCGACGGCGGGATTCCTCAAACACTCTTGCTCTGAGTCTGGTTCGTCGGACCGCCGAGCTGCCTCCTGGCGACAGCATACTCACACCGGAACCTACACCATAGAAGCCTGCTCCCAACCATAGAAAACATGTCTCAGCAAACTGCCGAGAATTCAAACGTCTCTTTGTCCCAGCTTCCAGGGTCAGTAATCTGGCTTCTGTCTTCGAGAATGAGGGAAGCCGCACTGCGAACAGCCCGAACCTAGACGGCTGCAAGGACCAGTTTGGATGCCTGGTTGCCCAACCTGAACCAAAACTAGCAAGACGGCAACACGCGTCCTGCTCGAATTGACACTTGTTTCGCAATGCTGCCACAAAAACTCGTTCAGCTGACATGCAGACGGCAGACACGTTGAAATTAACAAGCGGTGGCATTCTAGGACCTCCCGTACAATATGTCTGCATGAGTCCCGAACTGCCGGAACGTGAGCCAAATTTGCGAGATGTTAAGTACGACCTTTCTTTTCCCTTTCTTTCGCAGTGTGCTGCGGAGTATGCGGTAGCTTGCACATACTAAGCAGGCCAAAGGAAGCAATGGCCCACATGCTTCAGGGTCAACACCTCAATAGCTTGAATACCCTTGAAAAAACACGCCAATAGAGCATGAAGATCGACACAAAGCAGGTAACTGGCAAGCCAGCAAGCCGAAGGCTGAGGGTCACGCGGGGAAAGCGCGGACATGCGAACCCTCAAGAAATGCAGGGCTTGATGCTACCGCTCCGGAAAGGGGCTCAACCCCGGCTCCTGTGGTTTGAAGCGGTTGGTATCACTTCTGCGCTATGCCCACTATGCATGTTTCAGAGGAACCCGGAACACCCAGGCACCCAAAATCTGTCTGCTACACTGCTTCACGCTGCTGCTTGTGGCAGCCAGTGATCAGTAAGAGATCACCACCCTTTATGAAAATCAATGCCGGGCGGTCAGCTATGGGGTAAGGTGATTTACGCTGGACGTTCGGGGGGTCTGGTGATGATTTATTGCTGGGCTCTGAGGCATCCTTTGGAAACGATGTACGAGTTGCTTTGGGATGATTGCTGGTCTGGTACGGCTGGCTAGTGGTATGAAAGCGCGCCCTCAGGGTTAAGCAAGTGGCAGAAGCAACAGGGACAGTCACAGCGACCACAAGACAAAACACGGTGGGGGTGTGAATGTCGTAATGTCCCCCACGGTGAATTAGGCCTAAAGGGGTAGTGATCAATAAGAGTATCTTCCGTGTCCTTAGCTGTAACCTGTAAGAACCCTATACTGAATTTCCTAGACCTGCCGTTACATAGCATATCAAGCACATCCAAGCGGTTTGGAATTTGCTCGCCTACACAATTCTTCAGAATACCATTGTACCAACTTTGACATCACGGCGTTGCGACATATGTGACATGCTGCGCTCCGTGTGACACCGGAGTTTGCACTCCAGAACGAGACGACCTGAGATATCATCCAGCCAATGCACCGACTTTCATCAGTCGCCTGTCCTAAAGCCTCGGCAGCAACTCAGCAGCCCACGTTTCCGCAAAAAGCTGTTCCAGTTCCTGCTGGCAGACAACAGACATGTGACGTTGACATAGACAATCCATATTGGCATATTTTTGTTGTTTTTATGCATTTTTATGCCGGTCGTTTACCGAGATCAATCCTGCATGTCGAAGCTGTAAAGGTCTGCATTCTCCTTTTCGATTGCTGCCCACACCTGCATTCAGAATTGGTCACATCCATTGCAACGACAATTCACATTCAACTTCTGATGGGCCCCGAGCATTTTCACAGCTTCGGAGATGCTCGTCGTCCAGCCTCTGCAACACCCTCTGTACCGAAGCGTGGGCTCGGCGAGATCATGTTGCTGTCTGGGAAGCCTACACGAAAGCGTTCCAGAACAGTTTTTTCATGGGAAGTCGCGGCTGAATCTCTGCCTGGATGGCGGAGCGTTAGCTGGAGCTACACGTCAAAAACTGGAGACTTCGAACTTTGCTGTCACAGCTTCCTTCGTGCACGCATGTTTGACGAGTCATGTCGTATGAAGTCATGGTGTTCCGATGTCTTCCCGGCCTTTCTCGGATTATGTGCTTCCTTGGTGAGCCCAGCCTGCACCCAAGCAAGCATCGATGCGCCACGGCGCCACAGTGGGCGAGCGATGCAGCACAAGTCCAACCTTTGCCCCAGCTCGCGGTGGAGCCTCACAAAGGTCTACCGTCAAAGGTCTACCATCGGTCGCAAGTCTGCGAAAGTCATGGTAGAAGTAGAAGGGCCTTCGGAGGAGCGGGCTTGCCTTTCCCTTTGCCCTTCCCGGGAGCCGGCGGTGCTGAAAAAGCTCCCTTTGCACCTCCCAAGCCCAGCTTCGAATCTTTTATCGAACAACGTCAGCCTCTCGTGCCTCCTTTTGGAGGGGGCGGCCCTTTGCCCTTCTGTACACTTTTCGGACTGGCTCCTTCCGGGCAGCAACGTTTCTGCAAAAGAGATGGATAGAACTGGTGTATCAGCGAAGGATTCAATACATCCCTCCCTCTGAATCGGAGCTTCGGAGCTTCTTTACGTGCGTCTTCCGACATGTGCGATGCAGCATGAGCCTGCAGCTCGGTTGTTTGCCTTTCCAAAAAGAGAATGTGTCAATTTAATGGCAAATCGGATCAAGCGCCGTACGCCAGAGAACACCAGAGAGAACCGCAGCATAGCATCAGATACTGCAGCGCTAATTGCAGCAGCGACGCCGCGACTCTCCTAGTGTCAGCTGCTTCTGGAATCGTGGCGTGCTGTGAGGCCTGGTGTGCAGTGCTACCGTCTGCCGCTACTGTGTGAGTTATAAATGTGAAAGCTCTCTTGGACTGGGGGTTGGGTTGCTTACTGTCTTCCCAAGGGAAACGGCAAGCATCGTCAATCTCCGTTTCCCTGGGCCGTCCGTCACAAACCAGCGGCAGCACCTTTGTTCGAGAGCAGCAGCGCTCGAATTGCACAAAAGGCCATGCCAATAGCCTTGGCGGAGCCCACCTTTGCCCGAGACAGGCTGGGTTGCATCTGTCATGTCTGCCCGAAATCGAAACCGACTCTTACATCCTACCCACGCACTGCCGCGAACGCTGCTTTCAGTTGCAGGGAACGGTTTTGGAAATGCTTTGCCAAATAAAACTTGTTTCAAGGAAAATGTGCCACCAGGTCAAACAAACCTCTAGTCATTTCACAGTTGAATGCGTCGTCATGTTTGGCACATCAGCCTGTGCAACACAACAGCGCCTCACCAACACACACACACACACACTGAAGAAGTGTTGTCTGCACTCACGGATGGATGTCCACGAGGGACGTTACTCTAGATGGCACAATGTGGAATGTAATGTCGGGCCCATCACATGGAGCCGTTCCTCCTAGCAGCCCCTGATGGGGCCGGCCCCCCTGGCAATACATTTCGGCAGGGTCTGGAATGTATTGGAGGGGTCTGTTGGGGGGTGTCCAGGGGTTGCGACTGAAGGCTTCCATGCCATCGACGTAATTGCATATATATATATATATATATGTATATGTGGCATGGACCTTTAGGGTCTATTTGGCAATCCTGGTGGGCTTAGTATTTAAACTGCAACAACACCACGGCGACAAGGACGACGACGACCGGGTTTAGCACGACGACGGCTGGGTTTAGCACGACGACGACGACAAGGTCTAGCATGACGATTACAACGGGAGCTTCAAGCGTGTAAATGTCCCGAGTGGAGTTTGAGGGTCTACGGTCTTGGGTCCTAACTATGGTCTAGCCGGGAACCATCAAGAATGTGTCTTGTGTGTCTCTCTCGTCCTTTCTGGTTCTTTCATCCCCGTTCCTCTTCCATGCCTATCCACTCTGGCATTTGTCAGGAAGACACAGAGAATGGAAGTCATGACAAAGGAATAGGCATGGAGATGGACGAGGTGAACTCTTCATTCTCTCGTCTCTCCCTCTCTCCTTCCTTTGACTGATCCTTCTTCTCTTTCTTTTCTTCTCGCCTTCTGCTTCCAATAACAAGGATAACACGAAGGAAGGGCAAAGGGACGACGTCAGTTCCTCTCGGCGTTGTTCCCTCTTTTCCTTCCCTCTCACGTTGTCTCTCTTCCGCTTCTCTCTCTCTCGCTCTCTTTCTCGCTCTCGCTGTCTTCCTCTCTGCCATGTCTCGCTGTCTCATCTCTCCCGNTCTTTTCCTTCCCTCTCACGTTGTCTCTCTTCCGCTTCTCTCTCTCTCGCTCTCTTTCTCGCTCTCGCTGTCTTCCTCTCTGCCATGTCTCGCTGTCTCATCTCTCCCGTCTCCTCTTTTCTTACTCCTTTCTGGAAGCTAAAGGAAGGAATAGAAAACAGAAACGAAGACATAAGATGGAGGAAGATGGTTGGGAGAAGAAAGGTGGATTCCTCCCTCGCTCGGCTCTCTGACTTTCGTTTCCCTTGCCTTCTCTTCTCTTCCCTTTTCCGCTTCTCTCCGCCAATCATGTTTGCTTTGATATCTAGCTTTAACTTTCTCCCACTCTCTTTGTCCCGTCGCTTGCCCTATTCCTTCTCCTCCTCCGTTTCCTGCCTCCCGTCCTTCTCCCTCTATCACTCAGAAGGAAGAATGACGATTCACAAGGAAGAAGACAAGGGAGTAAGAGATTAAGCAAAAGAAGCGGAGAGAGAATCCGAGAAGGGCAGAAGGAGGAGAGCCATAAGGAAAGAAAGACAGAAACAAAGAGAGAAAGTAAGAGGGAAAGATAGAGAGTGAGAGAGAGCGGGGGAAAGAGAGGAGGCGATGCAGAAAACAGTCGAAAGTCGAAAGTGCCTTGCCCTCCGCGTCTGTTCATGCTTTGTTCTTATCCTATCTCACTGTCCCACTGGTGATAAACCAGGAAGAGCTTGTGGAGGAAGACAAAAGAGAAGTGTTCTCCTCTTCACTCACCTTGTGCCCTTCCTCTCCCATCGCTCGTCCGCTCTCCTTTCTTTGATTTTCTTGTCTGGGAACCAGGAAGGAAGGGGAGAAGGGAAAGGACAAGAATNCACTCACCTTGTGCCCTTCCTCTCCCATCGCTCGTCCGCTCTCCTTTCTTTGATTTTCTTGTCTGGGAACCAGGAAGGAAGGGGAGAAGGGAAAGGACAAGAATGAGAAATGACAGAAAAAAAAGAGAGATACAGAGAGAGCGAGAGAGAGATTCAAGCCCAGCAGAGGAAGACGAAAGAGAAATGAAGATAGGAGAAGGGGGAAGGGGTGGACAGAAGAAATGTAAGCCAAAGCTACGTAATGAAAGGGAGGAAGCCCCTTTCTCCTCTGCTCTTCCCTTTTTATCTCTTATTCTTCTCTTTGCGCAGGGCATGCATGGAACGAGAAAAGGGAATGGGTCAAAGCGGATGAGAGAAACTAACGGAGAGAGCGGGCGAAGTCTTCCGTGCCTTACCTTCTTTGTCCCTCTCACCTCCTCCTCTCATTCTTCTGATACTTACTCATGTCAGAAGAGTGTGGAAAGGAGTGAATTTTTTGTGCATGGACTGAAGCGAGGGAATAAGTGAAAGCGGATAATACAAAGTGATAGACAGAGAGTGGGGGAAGTCGAGTGAGAAAGAAAGAGAAACGAGGAAGAAGGACACGGAAGAGGAAGCGAGAGAGTCCCAGTGTTGTTGTATCTCGAAGGACTCCGGTCGCGAAGGCTTTGAGGAGGCTTCAGGCACTTCCGCAACTTTCTGGAGGCCACCAACCCTCCTCCCTAAGGGAGCCCTCCCAGGGGCCTCCGGAGAGGGTCTCTAGACAGGATCTCCCGGAGAGGAAAACCAGAGGGGAAGAAAGAAAAACAACGAAAGCCCCGCGCACATGAACACCAAAACAAGTGTAAAGAAAGCCGGGAGATGTAGAGAAGAAGCAGAGTGTAGTGAGAAGGAGCAGGGAGAACTAGGCCGTGTGTCCTCCTCGTTTCTTTTTTGAATGACAGGGGAAAGAAAAGTAGGGGAAGGAGGAAAGGCTTTGCGACAAAGAAGGAAAGAAGAGCAGACAACAAAAAGGAAGCGGTAAGATGGGGGAAGATGGTTCGGAGAAGAAAGGACAATTCCTCCTTCGCTCGGCTCTCTCATTTTCTTGTCCTTTGCCTTCTTCCTCTTCTCTTCTCGTATTCTTCTTCATAAGGAAGATAAGGAAGGAGAAATGGAAGGGACGGAGAGTTCAGGGCATGCAAGGGGCACTTTTTCTCATCACCTCATCCATCCTCCATTTCACTGTTCTCTCCATCTCTCTCTCTCTCCCTCTCTCTCTCCCTCCCTCCCTCCCTCCCTCCCTCGCTCGCTCGCTCGCTCGCTCGCTCGCTCTCTCTCTCTCTCTCCCTTCCCGTCTACTTCTGCACATTCCCTTTTCCGCTTCTCTCCGCCTATATGTTCGCTTGGATATAGTCGATTGCCCTATTCCTTCTCCTCCTCCCTTTCCTGCCTCCCGTCCTTCTCCCTCTATCACTCAGAAGGAAGAAGGACGATTCATAAGGAAGAGGACGAGGGAGTAAGAGAAAAGACAGAAGAAGCGGAGAGAGAATCCGAGCAGTGCAGAAGGAGAGCGAGAGCCAGAAGGAAAGAATGACAGAAACAACGAGAGAACGTAAGACGGAAAGATAAACAGAGAGAGAGAGAGAGGGGAAGCGATGCAGAAAGCAGTCGAAAGTGCCTTGCCCTCCGCGTCTGTTCATTCTTTGCTCTTGCCATATCTCACTGTCTCATTGGTGATAAACCCGGAAGAGCTTGTGGAGGAAGACANAGCAGTCGAAAGTGCCTTGCCCTCCGCGTCTGTTCATTCTTTGCTCTTGCCATATCTCACTGTCTCATTGGTGATAAACCCGGAAGAGCTTGTGGAGGAAGACAAAAGAGAAGTATTCTTCTCATCACTCACCTTGGGCCCTTCCTCTCCCACCGCTCGTTCGCTCTCCTTTCTTTGAGTTTCTTGTCTGGCGGAAAGCTGGGAACCAGGAAGGAAGGGGAGAAGGGAAAGGACAAGAANGGCCCTTCCTCTCCCACCGCTCGTTCGCTCTCCTTTCTTTGAGTTTCTTGTCTGGCGGAAAGCTGGGAACCAGGAAGGAAGGGGAGAAGGGAAAGGACAAGAATGAGAAATGACAGAAACAAGAGAGATACAGAGAGAGCGAGAGAGAGATTCAAGCCCAGCAGAGGAAGACGAAGAGAAATGAAGATAGAAGAAGGGGGAAGGGGTGGACAGAAGAAATGTAAGCCAAAGCTGCATATTAAAGGGAAGAAGCCCGTTTCTCCTCTGCTCCTCCTCTTATTCTCTTGGTCGTTTCTTAGCACAGGGCATGCATGGAACGAGGAAAGGGAAGAGGTCCAAGCGGATGAGAAAGGAAAGGAGAGAGCGGGCGAAACCTTCCGTGTCCTACCTTCTTCGTTCCTCTCACCTCTTCCTCTCACTCTCCTGATGCTTACTGACTTGAGAGGGGGGTGGAAAGGAGGGAAGGTTAGGGCATGGACCGAGAAGTGTAGTTCACCTCTTCCTCTCACTCTCCTGATGCTTACTGATTTCAGAACGGTGTGGAAAGGAGGGAAGGTTAGGGCATGGACCGAGAAGTGTAGTTTATTGAGCAAGAACTCCTGGAGCAAACCAAAGCCTATTTAGTAACAGGCTTTGTAGAGAAGACCTGAATGCCNGACCGAGAAGTGTAGTTTATTGAGCAAGAACTCCTGGAGCAAACCAAAGCCTATTTAGTAACAGGCTTTGTAGAGAAGACCTGAATGCCTTATAGACTATAGAATATCCCCCCATACATGCCCTATAAACTACATTCTACAATACCTTATGGAATAACCTGCAGAATACGCTTCAGACTACCCTATAGAATACTTTATACAACTCCCCCCATATAACCTGTATATACCTTGTAGAATACCATGTATATGACACCACCCGTACACCTTATATACACCTTCAAGAAAACCTATAGGGCACCCTACAGATATGCCTTTATATACGGAATATCAGGAGGAGCGCAAGATCTGAGAATTCCACATTTAAATTGTAGATAATTGTAGCTTATTGAGTAAGGATTTTATGGCGGCAATCAGGAACGTAGAAGAATAGCATATAAAANGGAGGAGCGCAAGATCTGAGAATTCCACATTTAAATTGTAGATAATTGTAGCTTATTGAGTAAGGATTTTATGGCGGCAATCAGGAACGTAGAAGAATAGCATATAAAACACCCTATAGTGTATCCCCCCAACATAGTTTAGACAGTTTCATATAGAATATCCTGCAGAATACCTTATTGAATACCTCCTCCGTATATATCCCATAAATACCTATTGAATACCTTGTAGCCTATAGAACACCTTACAGAATAACTTCTAGAATACCACCTATATATGGCTTCTAGAAGACCGTATAGAATGCCCTATAAAATGCCCTATAGATTGTCTTATAGAATAATGTGTAGAACATTTTATATGATACCCTATATACCCCATATGGGTGGGAAGGTGGTGATGGAGGCTGTGGGCGCCTTAGAAGAACTCAGCGGGTTCGATGGCTTTAACATTTCAATGTATGCATGATGGTGTCTAATGGTGTGGGCGGGGTTGGCTTGGCTCTGGGTTCGAGCTTGCTGGAACTCTGCGAATGCTCTGTGAGTGGGCTTGGCCTGGCTGGGGGCTGGGGTGGTGGTTGGTGGTGGCCGCCTGTTGTGCCTAGGCCTGGGATGGTGGGGATGGGGCTGGGGTGGGGCGGCTGCGTCGTGGGGCCGGGGCTGGGGCTGGGGCCGCAAGGTGGGCTGTGCAGCAGCGAGTAGGCTGGCTGGTTGGCTGGGAGTAGCGGCCTGAGCTGAGGAGGGCTGATGGAGGCCTGGGCTGGGGCGGGTGGGCGCTGAGGCTAGGGTCCAACCGAAAAGATTTAAATTTTAAAAATTCTGTAAACTCTTTAAATTCTTTAAAATTTACAAGCCCTGGGTTTTTAAATTTTAAAAGCCCTGGGGTTTTAAATTCTTTAAATGCTTTAAAATTTAAAAGCCCTGGGTTTTTAAATTTTAAAAGCCCTGGGGTTTTAAATTCTGCAAATTCTTTAAAATTTAAAAGCCCTGGGTTTGTAAATTTTAGTGATTTTAAAGATTTTAAAGAAGTTTCGAAATTTAAAAGGTCTGGTCTGGGCTCCAGGCCAGAGGCTCAGCTTTAAATTTTTAAAACTCTATAAATTCTTAGAATTCTTTAAAGTCTTTAAAATTCAAAAGCCCTGGGTTTTTAAATTTTAAATGCCCTGGGGTTTTAAATTCTTTAAATTCTTTAAAATTTAAAAGCCCTGGGTTTTTTAATTTTAAAGGCCCTGGGGTTTTAAATTCTTTAAATTCTTTAAAATTTAAACGCCCTGGGTTTTCAAAATTTAAAAGCCCTGGGGTTTTACAATCTGAAAATTCTTTAAAAATTAAAAGCCCTGGGTGCTCAAATTTTAAAGATTTTAAAGATTTTGAAAAATTTTAAAGGTCTGGTCTGGGTTCCAGGCCAGAAGCACAGCTTTCAATTTTTGCAATTCTTTAAATTCTTGAAATTCTTTAAAGTCTTTAAAATTCAAAAGCCCTGGGTTTTAAATTTTAAAAGCCCTGGGGTTTTAAATTCCTTAAATTCTTTAAAATTTAAAAGCCCTGGGTTTTTAATTTTCAAAGCCCTGGGGTTTTAAATTTTTAAAATTCTTTAAATTTTAAAAGCCCTAGTGTTTTAAATTTCTATATAATGTGTCTATAGAGACAATCCAATGCCAATTGGACCCTAAAGGTCCTACGTACATATATATATATATACATGTAGATATATATATATGTCGTTATGATGTTAAAAAACATGCTGGACAAGACTTGCGCTTATTCCCCAAACAGGAACTGTTGGGGTCCTCTCCTCAGAAGAAAAAGGAACGCGCCTGGCGGGATGGGTGGCACGCGGCTCGGGAGCTGGGGGCCCGCGGAGTTTGGATGGGTGGCACGCNGCCCGCGGAGTTTGGATGTTGGATGGGTGGCATGTGGCTCAGGAGGTGGGGCCCGCGGTTTTGGATGGCTGGCACGCGGCTCAGGAGCTGGGGGCCCGCGGGGTTTGGATGCCGGCTCAGGAGCTGGGGGCCCGCAGATGGATGGGGCTCAGGGGGCCCGTGCAGTTTGGATGGGGTCCGGACGGGTGGCACGCGGCTCTGGAGGGCGCGGAGTTTGGGTTTTGGTCGCGCCCGGGTGAAACTGCATCTTTAAAGATGTTGATGTGAACTTTTGCTTTGTTTGTGCAAATACAGCTAGGCCATCCGATCATGGTGCGACAGAAGCCTTAGCACTTCACCGCAGACACTTTACCCTAATGCGTTAGACCTCATGGCAGACCATATGCACTCCTGCAAAAAGGCGGAATAGGGAAGAGTAAAAGTAATTCGAGAAAGGTGGCGGATTCGAAACCTAGCAGCAGCGTATGCCGACCTGTGCAGACGCTCATGTCACATCCTGTAGCGGATGAGAGGGTTCCCGTAAGCTCAGATGCAGGGGGCTTCGGTCTCAAATCGGAGGCCTCATGAATACATGTTGAACAAGACCAATGGGAGAGAGAGCGAGAGAGAGATGCTCCCCGAAGGGTGTAAACGGATCCCCTTCAACGAGGACTGCCTCCGATGGAGACCACCACGGCGCCGTGACGGATAGCCGTTGTAAGACACTGAAGAAGTGTAGTCTGCGCTCAGGACGTTACTCTAGATTGCAATGTGGAATGTAATGTCGGGCCATGCACATGGAGCCAATGTGCATGAAACAGATTGCTGCAACCGTGCATGTATGCAAAACTGAGAAAAGGCAGTTCTAATCTGGACACCACAGGGGGCCTGTCCTGAATCTAATCTTTGGCACCTCAGGTGGACTGCCTTGCAGGTACGTCGTGGAATCAGCGTCCTGACTCCATATCACCATGCTGATGGAGTGTCTTCGTTGAGTGGTGACTCCAACAGCATGCACCACTCCCCTGCAATATAAATATTGAAATGACAGCTCTGGGCAAACATGGTCCTGAACAGGGGCACAGCTGCATGTTTGAGCAAGCAAGAGGGTTGCGAACCCCTTATCTCATGAACGAGAGAAGTGCACAAACACACACACACACACAAGTCGGAATGAATCATCTCATCCGTATATATCCGTAGATAAGCTTGTGCAAAAAAAGAATGCTGAAGCGCTGTCATTCCCTGTCTGGTGACGGAGACCGGATTTGTGTTGTGTGTTTGTGGTCTCGGTTTCCTTCTGAAGGTTTTTAGGCTTGGTCGATCATACAGACATGGCAGTAGGAGCACAGGCAGGAACCAGTGCTCCATGCTTCGGCGGCGTACATACTGTCGCCGTCGAAAGCATGCACGGACGAGGCTGATCTCGTTGCAGCTCCGGGTGTTTTGAGAGGAGCGCCGTCATTCACCTTTCCGTGCGGGTTCACATCGTGCTTCTTGTGGTCAAGCTTGCTTCCAAATGCTCACGACACCGCGCATGGTGATGCGCCTCAACCCCTGCTTAGTTTTGGTCCATGGCGAGAACTGAGAACTGGATGGTTTGCCATGCAGATATAAGCACGGCTTCGTCCTTGCGCCACTGCTGATTTTGGAGCTACTTCACCTGCATGACACCACAGCTTCTCCGTTGGTTTCTGCAAGCTGCACAAAATTCCACGCTGTCTCCATAGCGGAAGTCGGAGCACAGAAAGTCGGTGGCGAGCAAGGCCTTCAGCGATGTCGGATGTTCCTTCAGAGTCCGCCTGCGAGGTCGACTCGCGAACCTGGAAAGCAAATGAACGCTGGATGCAGCTTGCCTTCCCCGTCTTTTCCAGCACACTGTGCTTACTGGAGTCGGATGCCTGCAGTACGAGATGCGGACTGCATCCAGCCACCAAGGCCTACCGAGGCCAAGGCGCATGCCTCGTGGCAACGTGGGCTTCCACTACCGCTTTTGGAGTCGAAGCAACTGCTCTGGTTGGAAATGCGCACGCTTCGGCTGCGCTGGCTTGCTACGGGAGTGCGAACTGGAGCACTGCGCGCAGCTACCGAGTCCTGCACTGAATCATACTGAATCATAGCCAATGCAGCCAATGCATCAATGCATGCCCAACACTCTGGGGTTTGGGGTTGGCGTCCTCACTCAGCGTTCGCGACGATGATTCCTTCACTGCAACCGCAGCAGACGCAAGAAGCTGACGGGGAATCTGAGCAAGCTTTGATTCTGACCAGTCGCAGGGCACCACTTCTGATATCTTCTGATACTTGTTGAAGGGTTGACATGCATGTCCATGTGAAACTCCGTGTTTCGCATCCTCGTCCTGTCTCGGAGGGGGAAGTCCCTTGCCAACCTGCAGAGATGCAAAAACACAAACAGGATTGCCACGATTACTATCGCAGGCTGCACGGCTGCCCTGCTCTGCCCGCGACCTTCAAAGGCGAGCCCTTTGCCAATAAAGTTTCCAACATCGCCTTAGTTTCTGCCAAAGTTAGCAAGCGCACAGGAGATCTGCTCCTCTGTTCAAACTCCTCNCCCCCGCGATCCCAAACTGACCAGGCGATGGGATACAGCGGGAAACAGGACCGTAAATTCAGGAATGTTTCGAACTGATGCTCGCTCTCGAGCACATGCTGGGCTCTGGGCAACACGCTCGCGAAGAGCCTCCGTCACCTCGCGTGCAGAACATGTCCAGAGTTTCAATCGAGTTTGAACGGCACCGGCACCTCGGGGGAGTAGGATTGGCGCGAATCGGTCTGGATCCGTACCTCAGCTCGAAGCTTCAGCGAAGCCGAAAGTAATCACATTGCCATGACCTGCCGAGGTGTCGGTGGACATTGCCCAGGAGACGCCTGAGACGCCGGTCTGGCTGCATCTCACGCATCTCACCCTCCACAGTGGAGGACTTCGCCTCGATGGCTTCGCCGTCCTTACGCTCGCTATCGGCATCCGGCACCTCTTTCCGGCCTGCAGAACGTTAACATGACGCCATGTGCGCTTGCTCTGTGTGGTTTGGCCGCTACCAGATCCAGCTTACATCGGTTGCTGCGGAGTCGCACGACCGATGATTCGTCAGGCAACTCTTGCCCGAAGAATGGTTCAGCTGCTGACGTGGTGTTGCTGTTTGGAATGAGGCCCATGATTGTCAAAGCAGCTGCGAGGCTGGCCTCAAAGTTTTCGAAGGCTTGACTTTTTTGGACTCTGGATCCGTTCAGCAATACGAGTGCACATGACTCTGAAGGAAAACAGAACGACTGGGCAGACACTCGTGCATGATTAGCAACGTTGGCATGTAAGTCCAAGCAGATCTGTCTGAAATGTGGATCTGCCGAGATTTGGCATTGTTCAGAACGTTCTCCCACAAGCCGAACAGTATCTGAGCCAGCGCAACATCCGCCGCGGCAACATAACGGTCAGTGTGACTTCCCGGCTTTCGCCACGCTTACGAGCTCCACAACCAGGCACACTTCTCAACTCTCAGTTGCGGCCTGTCACTTCTGCCGCCACCGGACTGCCTCCAGGTTGCTTAGCTTGCTACAAGCCTAAAGAAAAGCCTAAGACTGCCCATGTTTCCGACAGCCTGCATCTCGGATGTGTGAGTCCTGTGGTTCAGAACTTGCACTTCTCCGAACCTGGTAAGCTGGCACAGGAGGCACCATCCTACTTTGTCAGATCTGACTCTGCCGTGAACTTCGGAACCGAACAGGCCGTGCCTGTGCAAAGGCTTCTGAGCCGGAAGAGCTCCTTGCACACAGCTGCAACTGCACAGTAGAGAGCGACGAGTGACATGTACATTCATCCAGGAAACAGTGCACCCTGAAAGAAGCTGCTGCGCTGGACTAGGCCTAAAAATGATGGAGCCGTTGAAATTGAACTACCTTCCGAGCAGTTGCCGAGACAAACCTTCTCACACTATCCACTCACCGGCTAAGGGCTGCTGACTTCCTGAAGACATCTGATGGTATGCTTTCGACAACCCACTGGAGAAGCCAGCAGCAAACAAATGCATTTAGTCTCCTGAAAGGTGTCTGCACCGCATCTGGCGAGGCTTGTTGATCTGCGTTGCAATATGGTACAATCCAGGCAGATGCTGAAATGCTTGCATCTACAAATGCGCTTCAAGCACCAGAGGCTGGAACCAGGTCCCGCAGCATCCTTGTGTCTGTTCCTGAACAGTGACCAATGTGACAAAAACCTTCGATTCATATGATTGATGTGCATTAGCAGTAGCAGGGTTGCGAGTTGCTCTCCAACCCCACATTGCATGCGGGCAGCCTGATAATCTCGACCAGACTTTGCTTTGTCGGCACGACTTCCACATCCGACCTGTGCAGGGCGCGATTGCGAATCATACCGTGGCTGGAATGCGTACATCACCGGAAACACTGGTACCTTGAAACAACACGACAACGGAAGACACAAACACAAGCGGAGAACAAGACACGGGACACGGTAAAGGTTAACGGGGAGACTGCAACACCACAACACCAGGACACCGATGCAACGACAGAATATCGCGATACCGGGACGAGGTGGAGCACCCGAACGACAATGACAAGAGACCCAAGCACCGGAACACCGCAACACCGAAACATCCGGATGCAAACGCAACGGAACAATTGCACACTAAGTTCAGGACACACTTCGAGATATCGACATATCATGAAGGAGCGGAACCAAGGCACGTCTGGAAACCGACGCAACGACAACGACGTCATCAATAACCAATAAATTGATCGGGACGGTGTATGGTGGTCCGCGTCACCAGCACGTCGGAACAGCGCACCACCACGTCGAGACACATGCACCACGCGACACCGGATAGCTGGAGCCATAGCACCTGTACACCACGAGACTGAAACACCGGGGCACACCGGGACGCTGAGACATGGGAGCACCGGGACTGAAAGACTACCTTAAGAGTATAACGGTGACTAGACCGACTAGACAGCAATGATCAGCAATGCATAAGCATGCATAAGCATAGGTGGCTCTGGAGGAGAAGAACGCTTGTGAAGAAGCAGTGGGCTCATACAAGCAGGACAAGCTTGCGAAGGACATCCAGGAATACTGTACACGGTTCGTCCTGGCAAATAGTGCCGAAAAGGGTGAAGGAAATCGCGTTCGATCACAGGACCAAAACAAAGATTACCAAGCCAATCTGCGCAGGGGCAAAGGGCCTGCGAAAGCTCTGTTGCATAACGCGTCCAAAAGAAGCTGCTGAACGTGCGACATGCACAGCATACGAAAGGCCCAAACAAGTATAACTACAACCGACAATGATGGCATCAGGACGCACAAACGTTAACTCTTGCTTCCACGATGCTTGTGCATGCAGCAAGATAGACATATATCATGAATCAAGACATAACTATTCCATCGCTACTTGCATTAAATTAGCTCCAAACTTTGACGTGACACGTCCTGTGATTCTTGACTTTTCCGGTCTGAACGTTGCACTTTTATTGATGCATACCTTTGCGCCGACCTGTTGCCCCGTTCCCTGGCATCTAGACTCGAGACGCTGAGAAACTGGCGGATGTCCTGACAGACTTGGACTCGGAAGGGATCGTTCCTGCCAGTTACAAACAGTCTCCGCAGCGCAAACGATGCTCGGCTGAGCGCAAAGCTGTTGAACCGTACGGGTTTGGTGAGCACGAACCTCCCGGCAAGTCCTGGCCCGGAGTTCATCTATGTCGACGGGGTTCGCAAGACATGAACTTTTTTCGCCGGGTCCGTTCGAGCGAAACTTTCTCGCCAGCCTGCTCGCAGGGGTCGCTAAGTGTCGCTTCTTGGCTGGTTCACTCAACATCAAGTCATCAAGCAGGGCACCAGCTTCGAGCGCGCTCACGACAGACCTGCCAACGCTGACGACACGAGGGCCATCAGGGGCACAGCGCGCAAAGGCCCTGCCTCGAAGCTTTCAAGCTGGTCTCTGGCTGCACCTGAACATGAAAGATCTAGCCGACCGGAGCCGACAGCCGACAGCCGAGGCTTCTGCTGGGAAGCCGACGGATCGGCTGCTGGGAGAGTACTGCACCCTAAGCGATGCTCTTGCCCTTGCGCTCGTTTCACATAACCGTACGTCTCTTGGGCACGAACCTCAAGTCAGCAAGACCAGCAAAACCACGGTCTCCTTGAACCAAGACATCTGCACCCAAACAGCATGGCCATGGCATCATGCCTCGCAAAGAAACGAAGAGTCTTTCGTCGCGAGGACCTGCAGACGCCATTCCAGGAGCACGTAATGCCAAAAGAAAGAACCTCACGGAGATAACCGAGCCATGCACCCGGAAGAGAAGCTTCCACTTCCTCATGCAGATTGCAACATATTGCAACCGATAGCATGAACATCGGCACAAACAAACGCCAGCCTTGGAAGAAGACCATCGGAGGCACCTGTCGCCTCTGCGATTTAGAGCTGAGGGCTAACACAACATCCCGATTACGATTCAATGCACAAGCGCTTGTGCACGCTGACATACGTTGACCTACGTTGGCACAATGCATTCTCGAATATCAAGCACGCGAGCATATGCAGAAGCCAACTCCTGCAAACCCGGCTGCAAAGGTCACATAAGACTCGCGTGCAACGCCAACTTGCAGTCTCCAGATGTCTCCAGATGCACCGGTCCACTCGTGGCAGCAGCCGCAGACGAAGCCATCAAGAACGGAATAAACTGACGCGACACGACATCTTGAAACGCAACGCAATGCTGTCGCGCTCCAGTCCCCACGGCCTCCATCCGGCATCGACACAGGGAGCAGTCTTCTTTTACCGACGCGTTCCGTCAATCCCTCCCACATCCTCCCACTATACCGGCAACGATAGGAATGGAGTAATGCTTTGTTGTGCCTACCGTCGAATTGAAAGCTGCTGAAACCCACGTATGCCGAGCATGCGCATGTACCCACCATCCCCCACCTATATACCTCTGAATAAGGTAAGCGAACCTTGTTTTTGCAGAACCCCCCAAAAGTCAAAGCCAAGTCTGGGCTATCTTGCGAGTTGCGGTTAGATCAAGATGAAGCTTCACTTAAGATTGAGGGAACGCTTGTCGTTTGCCCGAAGGACCTAGGGCTCACGGTTGGAGGCACTGTCTCAATATTTGGCTGCTGTCACAACGTCATTGCAAAAATTCACCGGCAACCTGTCTGGCTGCATGGTCTGAAAAAACACAAGTCTTACGGCAGCTGAGAACTTCTGTATGTAGCTGACCGACGGAAGCTGTAGGTTGTAAGACGCTAAAAAGTTGGTTCGCTTGACTCTGCTCGTCCCTGCAGACCCTGCATTGTGACGTGAATCAAGCAGCACCGTGGGACAAAAACTTCACGGCACCGCGAAACTCAGCGAAAGGATCAAGCAAGCACTGAAATTTTTTGTAAACAGAAGGATCTGTCCTGAGCCATGTCATGAGTCAGCAGGAGGGCTTCAATATGATGGACACCACAGTTTCTCGCTACTGTGTCATGCTGCCCCCAACGCAGCTGTCCTGTTTCACATTTCTGGCATGAAGCCGACTCTGCACCGGCGCACGAGATTTCAAGATGCAAAACACCAGCTACCACTGGTGAAGCACGGCAACTTCTCCTCAAAACACGGGCGCCCGGGTTGTGAGCCACAGCAGCTGCGGCATGCTCGTTCTTCTGGGCGCTTGCCTTACACGTGTTTCCACACAGAGAAATTCACTCCTGTCTGGCCTTCAACCGGGCCTGCGGCTCTGCCGCCCGGCTCGGATGGCTGGCTTCTTCAAGCTAAGTCCTTTTGGCATGGCCTCAAATAAAAGGCTTCCTTTCACACTCCAATTTCGTCAAAGCATCCGCCAGCAATTGATTGGCTTGTCGACCCAGTGGGCGAAGGCCGAAGCTTGACCGCTGTAGTCACTGTCGTCCTCTTCACGCAGTAGCTCTTTGATCTTAGAATCGGCAAAGACGGCTCAAAAGACATGGTCAAGTAGTCGAGCAAGTCCTAAAAGAGTAGGCCCTTGACGCCGATTTTATCGAAGGAAGGTGCCGGCACCAATGTCCAGAACGGTACCGTGCTGCTCAATGAAAGCCCTGCAGAATAGTATGCGGAGGTTGCCGTCGGTCTCGCAACTGAGCGCACACCCTTGATCCCAATGATAAGCCTTACTTAACACCGCCGCTCACGACATCACCTCCAACACCTTTGAACCCTTGATCACAGGTCCTGGCCTCATGGGACAGCCCTCTTTCCTGCAAGGCTTCGCCCAGCTACTTCCATGCCCCAAACTGTCACGGATTGCAAGGCCAGCCCCTTCCCCATTGTTCGAGGAATCCTGGCTTGCTTCGATGACCTCCCCTTGATTGTGTGCTGCTGCTCCTGGCCGGCGACCCGTCCTCAGATGTCATCATCACCTCGCAATCCTGGACGGTAACAACATCAAGGCACGACTGGTCCATGGCAACGGGAGCTCTAACCACTCGTGCAGTGAGCATGTTGCTCCGGCACTGCCTTCCTTTTCTCTGTCCTTGTACGGCTTGCCACTCATTCTGAGCGCTCCCTCACAAGCTGTAGACAGCCGAACAAGTAAACGCGAAGCAGCAGATCTCGCGCTGCATCACCTGATTGCCTGGTCCTGAAGAGGTGTGTAGGCCAGGGTTGCCAATCATGTAGCCCAGGGGCCTCGGCGCCGTGGATAATCAAATCGTTTTCTCGGGCATGCTTTTACCTGTTACGCGGACCTTGGCGATTCTTTGGGCCAGGGCTCGCCGCCTGCCCCACGGGGTTGTGATCGCCACTTGCACCAGACTGCGCGCAGTGATCACGGCGCGCCGGCACTCATCTTCCTTACAGTCGATGCCTCTGGTGTGGACATTGCCACTTCTGTAGTACTTCTTCTCGTCGCCGCCCCGGTAGCTCGACTGCTCGCACAAGTCACAAGTCTGTGTTTCACGAGCTCACCGGCATGAAAGAACACGACGCCTGACCTTGGCGGCGGCAATCCGCAAAGTACTGCTCCTCCGCGGTCTCGGGGCGCTCTGCGTCCGCGTGCAAAGAGCTCGACCGCCTGACCAGCGACCCTGCAGGTAGTGCACGGCGTCACGTGCTTCAAGAACCTGATCGCATTCTTCTTTGGGTGGTTTCCTTTCTGGTCGAAGGCGATCTTTCCTTGAACTCGGAAGTCGTAGGCCGAAGACGATCCCTTTCTTTGTAGTGGCTGACCCTTCTTGGCCTTCTTCTGGAAGATCGTCGCATAGGCTTTTGCTAGCTCAAGGCCTTCAATGACGTCGCAGTCCTGGATCAGCACCTCTCCGCAGCAAAGGTAATCCCGTCAGTCCCAGCTCCAACTGTTTTTGAGGATTCCCCCCCCCGGCGAAATACCAACAATTGCGAAGTGGCCAAGGGGTTCTTGACTCTTGCATGCTGTGAGATCCCCATGCTTTCACGCAGGCTTTGCTTGAGCTTCCCAACACATGACGGTGTGATCGTTTTTCTCACTTCTCTCCGGCCGATGGCAAACGTTTGGAAACTCCCCAAACTGCGAGCCACTGTTAGCGCTGCTACACAAGAACGCTGCCCAAACAGCTGTACCGTCTCATTGTATAGCCGGACATACAGATCGGCAGTCCGATTGTATAGCCGGACATAGACATCGACAGAAGCAAGAATGTATTGCGACGGAAAGTCATACGTTTACCGGCCTGGAGCGACCCCCGCAGTAGTCCGGGCGATGCCCCCCGTATTGTCGGAAGTGCACTACATTCAAGCTCGCCTCGGTACAAAACTGGCTAAGGACCTGGCCCCCTTACGTACCTAGCCTGGGAACTGTATTGAGCAGGGGTAGACTGGTATACCCCCCCGCCATACATCACTGTGGCTAGTCCAGTAGGTACACCAGCTTGCTGGCACTGTTCGGGAAGTGGATGCCCCGGTCGAGGCCACCAAGAAAGCACATAAGGGCACGAAAAATTGCCGGGCAGTCTCTTGAAGTCCAGCTCCCTTTGCACGATGTACTGCATCGCCTCACCTGGTTGCCCCCAAACTCCTCCGCTGTAGAAGGCGGTCAGGAAGAGTTCTTTGACTATCACGGGGGACTCCGCGGCGACAGGGTTCATCCCTTGCTCCGTCACCTGGCCGGCAGAGGTGTTTGTCTGTCGCGGGCACGCTTTCGCACAACTTCGTATGCAGTGCCCGTCAATCCAGCTCGAAGGTGAACTGGAGTGGCTAGCTGGAGCTGGTCTGAACCGTCACGGCCATGGAAGAAGTCCCTGGCCCGTTCCTGATACTCTTGTAAACTGGTCCCGTTCTTAACCGTTTTGTGGTGGAACTCCACACCTGTCTGCATCCAGTTTGTGCAAAGGATCTCGTAATGCACGTAGAAAGCCAAGTTCAGTGCACGTAGAAAGCCAAGTTCTCGTTGGGCTCGAAGGCCAAGCGCCGGCCGCGGGGCGGGTGCACAAAGGACAAGTTCTGCCGAGGTCCACCAAAGGAAGCTCGGCAACGAAGAAGCGCTTGGCGCAGGGCGTGCTAAGCACGGCAACGGTCCGCTGGGTCCGTCCAGCTCCGCTTGGGATGCAAAAAAATACAAGCTAGCAATGGGGAAGAACGTCAGCTTCACCTCTAAACTAGAGCGCCCTGGTTGTAAGCCACAGCAGCGGCGGCATGTTCGTTCTTCTGATCTGCTGCCCTACACAGGTGCTTCTATACTGGGAAATTCACACAGCATGACCCCGTCTGCCGCAAGACTGTCACGGGGTCTTCTCAGCAGCTTTTCTAACACGCTAACTCATGCGGCGGTCGTTCCAAGATTCTTATCTGACCCACCTCGCAACACGAGAATCTGAAGCGGGACAAAGAGCAGATTCGACAGCAGACCCGCCTTGGGAACGAAAGACCACAACGGGGACGACGTGACCGACGGACCCACCCGTGAAAACATCGACGTTTTTTGTGGCAGGAGTCGATAGGAATAAAGACAACCAGCAGTGAGCTGCTTGCGGAGTAGACTCTAGCAGACAGTTTACGCCAGAATGACGTGGCACAGCGGACTCTGCCACATATCCTGAAGAAATGCCTGCGAGCCGCGACGCTGCCACCGATTTGCCCTCAGTCCACATATCAGGCCAAAACGGCTACGATCAGGGATGGGTATATCTTGGGTCTGAACGGCTTCGAGCCTGCATGACAGAACAGAGGGAGTTGCCGAAATTCGACACGAATTGATTTATTCAGCAGCAAGCTTCTGCGACCTGTGTTTGTCGTCGCTTGCGATGTGCTGCCTGGCAGGATGAAGATCTGTCGTCCGTCCGGCTCCGTGATACCCGGCCTGTCTGCAAAGATGCCGGAACCTCACTGGACATCTTCAGCCATCAGTATCAAGCATATCAGGCACTGTCCCAACTGGAGCCTGCATCTGGGCTCCAAGCGGAACGTCATGTCTGCATCGCGGACAACGACTTGAGTCAAACTCCGCAGGTACTCCACTGTCCCTCACGTGGATCGCGGCCTTTTGTTAAAAAGTGCATACCAGGCATGATCCATCTCGGTCTCAACAGGAATAAGGTCCGATCGTTATTGTCCATGGCTGCTTACACGGAAGCGTTCTCAGCGCCTTCGCAAAACCTCTTGTCGACAGCTCAGTTGTCAGTTCGGCACTTGGGTGGTCAGTGATGCAGCATGACAATGTTCAGTCAGGTCCATTGGCCGGGGTCCAAACGCTGCGTCGGTAGGCGCGTCCAAGGCCATGAGGGGCCACACATGCAAAGAACAGCTGTTTGAAAGTTGCACCGAAGCCCGTGTGAGATAATGGAATCGCCAAACATGGCACGACTACGGCTGCCAAAGAGAAGTCCAGAAGGTGCTGAAGTCGTTCTTAGTGCTTCTTGTTGGGAAACATGCTTCGGGCATTAAATGCCTGCAAAATCCATTCAATGTGACAACAGATTTCGCCATACAGAGTAAACAGAGACCAGGTGAGCGCGTGTGAAAGGGAGACGGCACAAAGGTGCAGATTTGTACCCACGCTGGAAAACGTGCCTGGCTTTGCCAAAGCATCGCAGCCTTTTCATCAATCCATCCAAATTTGCTACTTGTAGCTCTCTTACTGCTTCACCAGAAGCTCGCGCCCAACTCCAAAGTGAACCCAGGCCTGCAAAATGCTCTGTCGACAACTGGACTGACAATCTGATAGCTCCACCTCCGGGGCATTTCCCAGCTTTCGCAGTTCACTTTCGTGAAGTTGTAGCCACCTTGAAGTCGATGGAAGCAGATGCAAAAGCCTTACTTACCCTGCCCAGCGACTGACCGAGCCTGCCAGCTGCATCATGTAGGATCTTGTGACCGTGTACGCGCTGCCCAACACCACGCTCTCCCAAAACTCTTGACCTTCCGCACATGTGCCGTAACTGTAACGAATGCACTGCACACTTGCTCTTGTACCACCAGCAAACACGTGCAAGTCTCAGCTGACCGACTTCACATCAGGAGCAGATCGGACGATTGCATGTTCTCTCACCACATACCTGCCGACACAAGAATTGGAAAACACACTGGATGCTGTTCTGACCAGCTCATGATGTGCATGCTGAGCCGATAGCCAGCTGTTTGTGCTAATGATCGTAGCTTGAAGCTCATCCTCCTCAGTTCACTCAAGACAGGTCGTCTTCAAGGTCATTCACTGTGCATGGAGACAAAACTTCACTGCTCCTCCTCCACGAGAAACTCGTGTGCCTTTGGCAGGGAAAATGCACAGCCACACAACATGCTCGAGCTGTTCACATCACGTGCAAAAAGACCTTCGTGTCTCCCCTGGACGCTTGCAAGCCCCGTTAGAAACCAAAGCTGGCCTGATCGAGGTCCTCATCCTGAATGCGGATGTGCGCAGACCACATTGGAGGCATACTTCAGCAGGACACCAGCCTCGACAACGTGCAGGGAGAAAGATGGCACACCTCCGTCGGCTCCTGGCGGTTGTGGGAAAACTCACTGGATGCTACCGCATTCACGCTTGCCGCTTCCGCCAACCTGGGCAATAGACGAAGAGATCCTGCGAACCAACTTTCTCAAGTGAAAACATTGAGGATGGTCATCCAACGTTCCTTTCGGGCTTGAGAATGACGTTATGCTTCTCTCTCCGTAATCATCCTCGTTTCGCAAAGCCTCGCATCCTCATGACCTAGACTGTCACCGAGGCTGGCGATGGCTGGCGAGGACACGACCACTCGAAGAGTTCAACACTGGCTGACTCCGAGTACAAACGAACTGCACCGAAACGTACTCGAACTCTCCTTTAGCACATAAGCTAGGAAGTAGCCTGTAGGCAAAAGTGACTTTCTCACTCAGTGTGGAGCACGGGCGTTTCCATTCCGAAGGCAAAGCTAACCGAACCGCGGCTTCTCGACACCAGTCCTGTCGTCGTGAAGGAGCCAGCTTGGCATCGCGTGGCCTTGGCACATGCTTTTGAATGTACACCAGGCGTGTGTGCCAAGGATACCCATCTGTCTAAAGCCCTGGGCAGTCCAAGAAGAGTGTTGATCTCCTCGTGCTGTTTCTTGACCTGCAGCCCGCCCTTGGAGTTTCAATGGCACACAGAAGGAGGTCCACCTTGCCATTGCGCATTGCAGTCTCGATTCGACTGAACATTTCTCCGACCTCCAGAGCAGTTGCAATGCTGAGGTGGCTGTAAACTGACTCTTCGAGATCCGATTTGGCCCGGTGTGTTTTCGCAAACTGATTCGGAAGCTCAGTCATGCTTCTGAAAGAAATCTGAGTCTCTAGTGCAATCACCCGCGAAACGGCACAAACACTCTTCCTGCATGGGTTTCAAGAAGGCTGTTTGTGCCCCACGTGTCAACACAACGAGCTGAGGCCCCAACTCCCTCCCAGTCGCCGCGCAATCCATGAGCCGGCAATATTTTGTGGTACCTTGGGCAGGGCTTGGGCAACCCCAATTAAGCTTCGACCTGCAAGAACTGGGAAGCTGGCACGGTCATGACAAGCACCTTCATGAATACTGACGGTGCAAGCTTGGATCGACAATCTTTACAAATGCAGCTTGTCGATGCCTCGAACGCCTCGAAATATGCCTTTCCATCCTCGCACGCAACATCATCGAAAATGCCCAAAAGCTTGAGCAACTTAAGTTCTTAAGCACTTCCGGATTGGTCTGCACAGAACAGCACAACTCGAAGACAACGGACAAATCTCCAAGGTAAGGCTTGGACATTATGTCCTCTCAGCTTTCGCCTGGACCGCAAGCGAGTGGAAGGAGAGCACAACAGCAAATGGTTCTCGGGCTCGTAGCCGACAACACCAATGTTCCCTTGATCACAATGCCTTCAAAACTCTAGTCCTACAAAATTCATCCAAGACTGTTGACCCAATTTCTTCGGCGTTGTGCCGCATATCCAATTCTGGGCTTGCAGCCTAGCAAAGAAAGCAAGGAAGCTTAGCTCATGGCTGAGGGTACTGCCGCTGCAAGCGCTGCAACCTCGGTGAGCATCCATCCACAGCCTTTCGATTGGAACGCCAGCCACGTCACTTCTGCTGAAAGTCTGCACTCTTGAAGGCAATCAGCAATCTTTCCTGCCACGGCCACACTGTGAAGATAAACAGAATTCTTTCCTTTTCTCGAGGTCGAGTCAAGGCCTGCAAATGCAATGCCTCGGGGAGGGTGAACTGGACGCCGTTTATCGGAACTGGCAGAACAGAAGTGAGGACGGCTGCTTGTGCCGACCGACACACTACTCATCATCATGCCTGGAGATGTTGATGCTCCACTCGAACATCCGCTGCCCTGGATTCCCTGGATCCGAAGAAGCGTGCAATGTTTGCTGCCGACAGGTGGCCTCAAGAGAAAATCGAGATCCCTGCCGCGGGCGCCGGGCGAGGTTTGATGAAGCCGCTACTTTCGAAGAAGTTCCTCAGCTCGGAGTCCTGGCAGACAGACGGGAAGCTCACAAATCGGAGACCCGAAAAAGCCGCAAGGCAAAGCTCCCTGTCTGGGCTTTGTACTGACCAGTTTGCGGCTTCGACCGGGATTTCTAAGCTTGCACCTTGCTTTCACTGCAGTTCTATTTCCGAAGCTTGATCTCGACAGGTTGAACGACGATAAGCCTCACATCTTCACTTCGATCCATCCGTCTGGGCCTCCGGCAGCCCGGAAATTCCTCGCGAAGCTCCTCGCCGGGAAAGAAATCAGCAGAGTCCATGGAGCACAAGCCAGCTTGGTGTGTTAGATTCCTTGTCTGGGGTGCTGGGGCTGCCAATGCTGAGTTTGCACGTTAAAACAAATGCAGGGAAAAGAAACACAATGATCATGGATTTACACAAAGGTTCCTGTTGACACACTGACAAACAACGGAAATTGCTGTTACGAGTTGGGGACGGTTTAAGAGTTGGTTCCTCTTGTTCTGCAAAACAAGCCTGCGCGAATGCAAAAGAAAAGATTCGGGCATATGTGTGCGACTTGCGCAGCTCGCATCAACAGAGAGACACTGAACTTTCAGAGAATAGTTCATGCACCCTGCGCCTGCCAATCTTACACATGCCTGTCATCCCTGCAAAGACTCAGCACTCATCGTGTTTTCGTCATGCAACCATAGCATTGCATCGACCTTACTTCTTCCATGGCGTTGGATCAGGACCGCAAAGCCAGCTCACACATGCGGCTCATGCTTCATGCCATCCCCAATGCTGCAAGATCATATCTCCCCCAACGCTGTGATGAGGTGAGCGACGGTTCTTGAGTCAGGACGCAGCAGCTGCCATTCAGGTCTCAAACCAAGGTGACGACGCCACTGTCCCGGGAGCAGTTTGGCCTGAACCAGCGGATGGAAAAGGCCTTGTCGACTCAATGGGTCAATGATGTTTGATGCGGGAGGTACCCACTCGTACCAAGGTCTGGTCTTCAGGATCGCCATAAGCAAGCTTGTAATGAGCGAGAGATAATTCACGTCTTGGACGCGTGAAGCTGCACGCACCAGACTGGACAAGGCAACTTGGTTATCAATGAACCACAAAACATCGCGATTGGCCACCAGTTCCGGGCAGCCCCGGGCAACCAGCGGAACTGCGATGAGACTCAGTCTCAGCAAGTTGATTTGAGTTTTACGCGGCATCCATATGCGCAGGACCTCCGCAGGAACGTCCACAGCATCGATAGCATCGCAGTAGACTGTATCATCATGCAGAATCCAAACCCCGACCCTGCAGCCACTTGGACAGGGTGCTTCAGCGGAAGCATCAGTGTAAACCAGCACTGGCTTCGTTTCTTCAGGGAAAATGTGAATCGACCGTTCTGGAACGTGCTTCAAGGCTAGTGGCAACACTTCAAGCGACTGCTGAAGCGCAGGAGTCAATGCAAAATGCAAGTTGATGGTCCCAATACTGGCGCGATCAATGCAGACACAGCACCGGCTAACGGCTTCCCAGCGAAGGTCCCTTCCAGCCAGCTAAGCAATCCTCGCAGCTTCGACGCCTCAGCCGATGTCATTCGCTGATGTGCTTTCTCCACAGATTCAGGAGAGTCACGGATTCGCAAAATCAAGTCTGACAAAACATGGCGTAAATCAGTGAGAACAAGGTCATGTGCTGTCGTTGGCATGACCTACCACCAGAACCAGAAGACGTCTGCAGACTGCAGTGAGCAGCTGCGGTGCGCGGTTGAACTGATTGACAGCTGCTGATAAGCCGGATGGCATGCCATACATCTGAGCATAGGCACGCTTTCGCCAGATTGGGTGACCAAAAGTGATGACGTTGACAGCTTGGTGCAGAAACGTGGTTCTGCCTGTGTCCTTCCCAGAAATCTTCAGTCCCAACTTGAGTGCGGAACCAAGGGCAAGAGGCAGCGAGATCAGAGGGCTGAGCATCAGGTTTGCGTTGGGACAATAACTGAAACAACAAATTAGCCCAAAATTTGTGTCTGACAGAGATTTCAAGAGCGAACTGCAACTCCTTCTCTAAACGGACAACTCCTGCGAAGGAGCGCTCCAAAGCAGTCGCCAGCATCACATGCTGGTCTGGAGTGGCATCTGCATCACCACGCGGTATGAGCGGAGAATGCCGCATCCGATGAACCTGGCGATCAGCTTTGGCGGGATCAATCGTCCGCAGAGCCTGCCAGTCAAGGCCGTCGGCATCAGGGACAGAATAAAATTTGGACCACAAAAAATATTCTCGAGTATTCTTGAAAATCCCAGACATGGCTCAAGACTTTGGCACGAACCCTTTGGAGGGTGTCTCTGCAAATCTCTTGCACAGGTAGCATTTGCAAGGCGTCTTCAAGCCAAACAGAGGCTGATGAACGCAGGCAGCATTCATCGCTGTCTGTGGCCGGCCTCCAAGGCAGGTCGCAACCAACTCTTTCTCCAAAGGGCTCGTCTTGTCATAAGCGCCCTTCACGTGGGTGGAGCCCATGCTCACGTCACAGATCGCGCGGGCACACCCTGGTCCTTCTGAGGCGGCCTTGCGCTGGGTTGTGCACCGTGACAGGCAGACACGTCAGGCGGCCATTAGTTTGTATGCTGAGGGCTGGCCGATGTCGGAGGCACTGCGCGTTGCAGTGGAGCAGAAAACCACGGTGTTGTGGCAGATCGGCCCGATAGGCGCGTTGGCCGACTATAGCTCTGACTCCGCCGCGCCTCCTTCAAAGCGCCCCGAAGTGGTCCCTGAGACCCTTGACGCTGCAGCCAAGGCACCGCTCACTGAGGATGCTTGCTGCGCGGCATGGAATGCAGGACAATTTGTCAAGAAACAGAAGGATTGCCCCCATCAGAAGCTGCGCAGATGCTCTTTCCCCAGGAGCAATAGCAGTGTTTGCGGTGCTTGGCAGCATACGAAGGCCAAACACCCTGCTGGCAAAGTGCAGCAGGGACAGCTCCCTCGCGCGCGGGAGGGCTCCACCGAAAACTCCGTGACAGTGCAGGAACCACCAGCCTGCAACTTGGAGTTGCGTGCTGCTGTAGGCTGTGGCTGTCATGGCTCAGGAAAACAACAAGATTTGGTGCGCCCGCAAAAAAGCGAGAGCATCCTTGAAGACTGCACCTCGCTGCTCAACCTGCTTGACGGCTTGAACGACGTGGCTGCACCAGCAACGTCTACAGCAGACTTCACGTTGACCAAGTCGTCAAGCGTCTCATGCTGTTTCCGAAACTCGCGAAAGTGTCTGTTGTGCAGCGGTGCCTCCGGTGTCAACTCCAGGGGCAGCTTCGTGCTGTACTTTTGCAAAAAAAGATCATCTTGCCGTTGCCAAACATCTACAAGAAGAGGCGCTTCCAAATCTGTTTTTTCGCCAATGCCGGACGGCGTATCTCGAAGCAGCTCTTTGTGAGCTGTGAGCCATGCTATGCGCAGTCTGCTGAGCTGGAGATTGTTGCCTTTGAAATTCTGCGATTTCCCAGGCCACTCTTTCAATCCATCTTCAAAGTCGGGTGGTTAGCAATGGACTACGACATGACCAAAGTACTTTAAATACCGCGTAAAAAACAAGCTTCCCCCCAACCAATTTCGAGTTTTCGCCGAAAGCCCTCGCAAAGCCCAATGTCGAGTTCGCAAAGTCCAGAGTACAATTGGTGACTATATGAGATGGTCCGACATCACGAAAGTACTGTAAAAACCGAGTAAAACGGCTCTTCTGGAGATGTTGCTCGGGGGGTCTGCATAACAATGTCGTCACCCCTCTCTCCGGACCCCTCCCCCCAAAATGCAAGTCCAGAGTCGGAAGCTCGAGTTTGCAAACTCGCAAGTGAATTTTGAAGCTTCATAAGAAGTTCCTACATGACGAAAGAGCTGTAAATACCGAGTAAAACGCATGTGTGCGAAAAGAGTACATGCTGTTACAGCGCGGCTTGCTAGCAGCTATGGCATCATTGATGCGAAACGGTGTGCCGACGCCATTGTCAGACGACATTCCAGCTCGAATGACATGATGTGCATATGGGTGTTGGTGCGGGAAGTCCTTCTAAAACTTGAGGCGCTGCGCACACAAGATTCAGAATGCACTCGTGCAAATGCACTCTAGTATTGGCACACGCCTTCCATGCTTCGGCGTACCTTAACATGTGACCTTGTAATGCATAAGCCGTTGTGGTAGTGGGAATATCCGAGTACACAGTTCGGTGTAAAACCTCTCCCAGAACAGCACCAAGCAAATGGCTCCCCCAGGCGAGCCCCAGCCCATCATGCCAGGCCTGCACGCGGTCCATGGCTCGAGACGGGCCCGCCTCGGCCACCTCCTCAGGCAGTGCATCTGATGGGACATTACGGCTGTGAGGAGGAAAGCGTACCTCATCAACGGGTTCCAATAACACCTGCATGCTTAAAGATGACAGGCATTGATAGACTACCTCTTCGACAATACTGTCAATCTACCAAGCTTGCCGTTCCTTCTCCTTCAGTCGCACGCTCACCCATCCCTCCTTGCATTGAGGCATTGGTTCCACAGTCTTCGATGGCCTGTGTCTTCTGCATGTGTCTCCTCGGGTCCTTTGCCCCTCAACAGTCTGTACTTCAGACGATCGCCAGTCCGTGCCAACTCCTGGACAAGATGAGAAGCTCAAAACCCACATTTCCCTCCCGAAGGTGACCTGCTGGCGACTGCTAGCAGACTTGAGGTCCTCCACGAGCGAGTTCTTCTCAAGCTTGGAAGGATGCTCGGCAGAGCCCAAATGCCGACCGGCCTCGTGACTCAGAACTGAGCCAACAACGGAGTTCTATGCCTAGCATCCCAAACTCGAAACTGTAACGTCTCAGGTCAAACAAAATGCATCTCAGAAAACAGTAGAGCAGGTGTTGGGAGGCTAAGGCCTATCAGCCTCTCAAGGCTTGGCTGGCACGGTCTAAATTAAGATATTGAGAGGCCTTTGGATGTTTTATGTTATTAAAGCTTCGGCTTGCAAGAATTATCCCACCATCTCACATCCGAGGGAAACGAGCAGATCCAGTTTTGAATTCCAACAAAATCAACAAAGATTGGCTACATGTCTGCTTTCAGCCAGTGTGGAGAGGGACGCTTGGGGCTTCCAATCCAGATTTCCAATCCCGCAGAAACTCAAGCACAAATCAAGCTATTGATGCAGTGACTAATGCCTCAGTAGTGCCTCAGGAGTGCCTCAGTCGAAGTCGTCCAAGACTCTAAGATATCAAACTAAGACGTCGCGGGTAGCCCTCAATCCGGAGACGCTTTCGCAAATGGGTGGGCAACACAATCAAGAAACTGAGGATGCCCTTCCAGGATGTCCCAGCGCGCGGTGATGTCACCATACAAGACCCTCACTTGAGACCGTGGCACGAACAACGATGCCGCCCTTGTCACCACCACCCACAACTTCCCACTTCTGGCCTAGTAGAAAAGCAAATCCACATCCATCGTTTGTCTAACAGGCAGGAACTGAGACGCTAGCCGCCCATTGCAAGCACAAGCTTCGATCATGCTACATAATGCTACTGTGACCCCGTCTCCATCTTGTGGACCTCTACAATCTACAGCTTGTCTGCATATGAATGGGTTGTGGCATGCTTGTATTGCATCAGTTCAGTCACATACCTTCCGAGCTTGAGCAGCGGACAACAAGGCAGCACTGATGCGAATAGGTATACTGAAGGGCCAGGCCGCTTGCCACTTGCCAGGTGTCTGCGCAAATTACTAGTAGCCACAAGAATTTTGTTGGTTGGCATGCTCCATCAGCCCGCTTACCCTTGCACTCAGCTCCTGGGAGAGGAGACAGGATATATGTCGCATGGACTCGGAAGGCCATGACGTGCCAGGACGGAAGCCTCCACCGGCCAAACTCCAACTGGAACACTCACGTTAGCCTCCAAACAGCAGAACTTCGCGTCTCTCCGCATGGCAACTTTTACAACTCCCGCGACCTGCGCGAGGGGGGCCAGCAACTGATTTGCAAGACCCACCAGCCAGGCTACCTGAAAGCTGTGAGCGCTGGATGGCAATCCGTCGAGATCTTTAGAACCTCATGACCTTGGTGGCCACGTCATTGTTCAGCAGCTCCTGATGTGCCTTTCAACAACCCTCAGAAAAGCTGGCTGGCAGGTGACAACATGCACTTGCACACCTGGGGCAGGAGAGCGGCCCAACTGTTCTTGATCCGCGTCTAAGCCAGAGTGCGTGCCCTGCAAAAAGAACGAGCCTGCAACAGCAGCGCAGATGCCTCATGGTCCGTCGACGACTCAAGCATCATGCGGTTTTGAACATACACGTCTTTAAATCTGTCTGGGCAAAAGGCCATGCCCAGATGACAATGCCCACCCAAGCCTGCAGCGTTGATTGCGAAATGCATAAACAAGCTGGCCTCAGCAACAAAAGCTGCTTGCCTCCAATGTCTGCCTGATGCCATCATACAGCAGAAGGCAACTTCTGACCCACACATCTCGAATCGCTCCTTGCCACTGGAGAGGTTCGCCAGGAAGAGTTTCAACGGGATGATCATCGTGTCCACGGCCTCTCTGCAATTCATGCAACTTGGTTATGCCGGCGAAAAGGCACACTGTATTGAAGGCGAAAGAGGTGCTGTGCAAAGACTGATGGACTTCATAAAGTTTTCGGTGTCTCCGACGAATGCGGCCGGCGCACGACTGTGGTGAGAACAACATGTATGTGGAGCCGCCGGGTGCGCCCAGAACGGGCGCCCACGGACTCAGCAACCTGATCCGCTTATTTACACTGTACGTAGCAGCAGCCCCACGACGTAACCCGAATCTGACAGCTGCAGCTCGAAGTCTTCGAATCCCCGCGAGCACGTGTGTCCGGATTTTCGGCCTGTTGGGGCTCTTTCTTGTGTAGTCGTTCTACTCGCCGCTCGGTGGGGTTTCCAGTGTTGGGGTGGTCTGGGAGTTTCAACTGGTCTTGTCTCTGATCTTTCACCGTCTGAGTCCTACGATGCCATAAGCCTGAAAAGCCGCACCGTCCGACGAATGAACAGGCTTGTTTGAACGTGCTCTTGATGAACCCGAAGATAAACCCCCTTGACTTGAAAGCCTGACATGGAAATTAGTGGAGTCAGCGAGTTGGTCATGTTCTGGTTTGTAGATCGCCGTTCCTGCTACCTGCCGATCACAAGGCTCCCGCGAGTGAGCCCGGATTGTTGTCCTCCACGGCCTGTCATGGCTTATCGTGGCTCTAATGAGCTCTGGACAGCGGCTGAGTCTGACCAAGGTTCGCACCTTTTGCAACGTAGAAATGGCAAGCTCAGTGAAGACAGCGCTTTTCTTCGTTACAAAACCTGTAACCTCGTGCATGTCAAATCAAGCTGTTCGATGATGTCAAGCCCAGATTCTAGATTCAAGCTCTGGGCTGCATCACTCTCGAGAAGTGCTCGGAAACTTGGCCAGCCGAATTTGTCAAATGTCTCCTTGGAGAGAAGTGTCAGATTTGTGGTTTGTAATCAAGATATTCATGACAGACAGAGGCGACGACATGCTCGCACGCCAATGCTGCGTAGAGCATATCGTCCCTGAGCCACGCACCGGCAGAGCAGGACTGACCGAACACTGAAAACCCAACACCACCTGCTGGAATCCATCACCTCCTCGGGCTGCTTTGCCCCGTGCTCAGTCCTGAAGGTGGCTCTGATGCAGCAAATATTTGCCCTTGTTGTCCATGGAAATCCAAAAGCGAACCTCGGCTCGGAGTCCGACCAAGCAGAGCCATCCTGCATACCTCTTCGTGATAAGTGACTGCTTCGGCTTGCTTCTCACGCCCGCAAAACGGCTCGGCCGCCTCTCAGCAGCCAGGCCCATCGACGCAAGGTCTGGGAGCTGAGCTGCGGAGCTACCCGACCGAGCTTCGCGGAGCTTCGCTACGACGCTAGGAGCGGTGAATTTCGGTCGGGTCAGCTCCCGTCCTGGAGCTTTCAAAAACCAACGTTTGCTTTGTCTTCGCCTCCGCCTTTCAACTCTGTTAGAAACTCAGCCTCGAGACCAAGACAAGTGCTAGGTCTTGCAGCATGACAGAGGACCCTTGCGAGAATTGCGATTTCACGTGGTTTGTTACACTACCCTGGGCCAAGCTCGCACCGAGTCACCTCATCCTTCTTTGCGGAGGTCCACCGAAGCATCCTGTGACTGACAGATCGGAAATCTGTCGTCACCAGGCCTGCACAGCAGCGTTCTCTGACTCCTTCAAGGGGTCGCTGCGCTGGCCTTCAAGAAGATCTGGTATGGAGCTGAAGCGGAGCGTTGAGGGCCATGTAGAAAAGTCTGACAACCTGACAGCTTTCGATGGCACTTTGCTGGCCACTACAATTTACAAGACTCCCGAGCCTGAGCCAGCTCATTACCGCCAATACGGATTGCGACTTTTCGTGCCAAGCCGGCGGCAGCGAACTGCCTCAGCTACGCCGCAGACTGGCGAAGAGATAGTTCTCCACTTTTGCCCCCGATTCCGCAAGCTAAGCGACCAACTTTGCAACCCATCGTGCTCAGATGCACCAAACAATGAAGAAGCTCCATGGACCATAAAGCCATATGGCACCGATTTCTGCAGCCTTGAGGCAAAATGCGTGGCTTTTTCTGACCAAGAACAGAAACAGTCCTGTACAGCCACTCGTCCGAAGGAAGAAAGAGAGGAAGGCCCATTGCAAAGGCCTGGCTGGGACATTACTGCTGCCAGATCAGGTCCCTCAAACAGAAGTTGTTTGACCGAGCCTCTGAGAATGCAGCCATCGTTAAGTCGTTGGGGACTAGCACACCACAACGGTGAAGGGCAATGTCCTTGTTCTGACAAATTTGGGTCGCCTTATCGGCTTCGCTGCCACGGATTGTGCCGCCAAGATGCGGAGTAGGGCACGAAGCCGACATCGTTTGCAAAACGAAAGTTCAGGGCGACGACTTTCGAATTCCTCAACAAAGACTTGTTTCAAAAGGTATCACGGATGCAGAAGGCAACCGAGGCTGGGACTCTCGAAGGAAAGCCTGCTCGAAAGCTCAGTTCAGCAAAGCAACTGAGACACACAAGTTCAGTACGGCCCCGTTGCTCGTAACAGCCCCAGGCCCTAGTTCAATCACAGTTGGCACTGAAGTTGCCGCTTGCAACCTTGAGACATCGTCGCCTGTAGAACAGCCCGAAAGTACATTCCAGGCACTCGTGACCACAACATGGACCGTAAGACCAACCTTGCAAGGCAGCCGATCGCAGAAACGTCTTCCCTTCACTGTCACGTCCTGAGGCAGCCGCACATCTGTCGGCCTGCACACATGCTGCCACCAACTCTTGACTCGAGAACGTTCTGCATTTCGTGACATGCGACAAGAAGCAGGCCTCACGTGACGGCTGTAAAAGACATTAGTGGATTCTTTGCACAAATGAAGTTCAATGTTGCTGCCGAGTCCAAAATATCGTAGACAATGCAGTGCGCCCACGAAACGAACTGGACTCACAAGAATCCGCACATCAATGCTGCCCAACGCACGAAGAATCTGGAAACACTGTTCAAGCCAACATCAGCTTCAAGAGACGGAATCAACAGAAGCCCTCAGCTAGCATCAGCAGTATCAGAAAGGACCCGAAACCCTGGCAAAAGAGGCCACTGCAAGACTCGAAATCTACGCCAAAGCAGCTTCGCCGTGGCAACGGGGGGTTTCGGCCAGCCCCAGGTGGGGGATAGCTCAAAAAACCATCGAAAACCCATGTCCTCCCCCAAACCCCACTAGTATCCCAAGCTCACGTTGTTGATTTGACGAAGTTGCAGACTGACGCTGTGTGCCCACAAGAAACTGTTTGCCCAGGGGGAGATTGCAACAATAGAGAAGCCATCTCAAGTCTGGCTCGACAAGGCCGGTCAGGATCTTAACATGATTTAACATGTCATGTCCCCTCAGCAAGATTTTGAGCAGCTGTAACACATGGGTACGACCGCTATAGGCTGACCGCAGATCATGCATCTCCTGCAGCACGAAAGCTGTGCCCGTGTGCCCAAGCAGTGTGTCGCTCGCCCCCAGAGCCTCCCTTGCAGCCCTTCCCACTTGTACTGCTCCACATAGAGCGCCAAGCGCTTCTGGACCTCTACATGGATCAGTGAACGTACACGCGATGTCTTGAAACCGAACTCATGCCTGCGGCTCGGGCACAGCGAGTTGCCAAGCCAGCTGCTTGGCAGCGAAGGCCTCAGGACTCAGTTTTGCATGTTGCTGGATCATGCGAAAACCAGATCTCATCGTGGACTCTCTGAAAACTCAGGACCAAACCTCACACGACAGAAAATAGCAAGGTGGCCTCTGCAGGATACAGTGGTTCCTACTCAGACCCCGGTTCAAGACTCCAAACAAAGAGCTTGTTACACCATGTTACACCACGAGCTCCATTCTTGTGGCCAGGTCACTAGACCGAGACCCTAATTTGTACCTTCTCATCCAAATCCCTCATCATCTGGCCCCACCTCATTGGAGATGCCATGGTCCGCAAGAGCCCCAGTAGAGCAGTGGAAGTGCCATTTGTCTGAGCACCCAATCCGTCAAGAAGGTGTCGGCCTGAGCGCCAGTGCACCGACAGAATGACACGACTTGACACAGCAAGGGCCTAGCACAAGCAATACAAGCAAATACTACCACTGCGCTACCGAGCAAGATTCTATCGGGTTCGCAGGGCATAGCAAAAAGCAAAAAGCAGCTCGTGCAATTCATCTATGTTGCGGCCTTGAGCGCAAGCCTAGACTGAAACCAGCATGTGTTTCGAAACCCAAGAGCAAGGACTACGATGGCCAGGAAGTATTGGACTGCTTGGAATCGAGAAGCAGTACAGGAAAAGCAGCTGTGAGCAATCTCACAATTTTTCTACCGACCAGGCATACCAAGTCTTAGAAGGTTCGTTCCGATGGAGGGGGCCCAGCAACGGTTTTGAAAAAGTGTAAGATACAGTTAAGCTCCATTGAAGCTGGATATCCACAAAACAGCAAAGAAACGAAAAATTGTGAAGAAAATGCAAAGGCCACGTGACTAGGATCTTCAACCCAGGGCGAGCGTCCCTATCATTTTCCTTCACAGTAATGGAAAAAAGAAATGTCCAAACAATGTAAAAGGACGTTTGACATGAAAAATATTAAAAGTGATGAGACATGTACAATGTAAAAATAAAAAAGCCAAACAAAGGGCCGGTGATTGGGGAATATCCCGGATCTGGCCTTCACCTTTCTCTACAGTTTCTTTTACCTTTTTTCACCTGTTTCACCTCGGGTCACCATACCCACCCATGCGACTGAGCATGCCAATCACTTCGGACACCTCTACATGACGTGTGCACCTTGAGGGCTGTGCACCTTCCGCACACCCCCCTTTTGGCACAGCCAAGGCCTCCACCAACAGCGGCCGAAAGATGTGTGCGACCTAACCTCTCCGTTCGGCGCTCGCTGTCGACATACTGTAGTGCCACCCATGGACTCCAGGCAACCTCTCCAGTTCCCAACAACCCGGACAGAATGCACCCGCACCTGGGCCAGCACCACAGACGCAGTGTCGCATAAACTTGGCGCTCATAACCTGCGAAAGACCTTACACCAGGTCGCGGAAGGGGAGCCTGCCTGCCAGCCCACCCGCCTGCCCCGGCGGGCGGGCGGGCCTGGGAGTGCAGGAAAGCAAGTCACGTGTGGTCTTCAGCTTTCTTCCACCTTTTTGTGTACTGTTTCGTTACCTTTCTGCTTCACCTGGTTCTAGCTTTGCTATACCTCTGTTTTACGTTTTTTACCTTTAGCTACTTTACGGCTTCACCTTTAGGTTCCCTGTATCTATCTTTACTTTACATTCTTTACATGCTATTCAAACTGACATCTGCCTGTGTCTCTATGAATCGCGCCTCCCACCAATACGTTTCCACTGCCCTTCATCCTCCTCTGCAGTGCAGGTTCCACAAAGTCTAAAACTTCGTAAAACGGCACGTCAACATTAGTGACTTAGTGGATTCTGGTCACAAAATCACAAACTGCGTCAATCAGGCAGCCAATGGTGTCTTCGCCTAGGGCTGCAGCAGTGCCAAACCAATAGACTGTGGGTGGGTTCAACGATATGCAACATTGCCTCGGTAGCACAACAGCCGGATCCCTCTTATCACCTCTGCAATGAGCAAGCCGTGCTCTCCGGGCTCAGAACACAGAGGACTGCTGGACCACTGCATATCCAAAATGACCGCCGTGCAGCGGCATCGGCCTCGTTCCGGAACGATGCAATAGCTGGCAACACCTGCTTTTCGGTGCAGCCACAGAGCCTGCACGAACCGGGAAAGCAGTGTCAAGCTGTCGTGCAAGCTCCATTCCTGCAGACGCTGCCAGGAGGAATGGAAGACTCGCGATTGCAGAGCTTCTCCTGTTCCACATGCTCGTCAGCAAAGTCCTGAGCTTCACTTCTGGTTGCTCCGTCGGTAGTTTGGTTGACCGATGACCAACCAAGCGCCGCGCGATCAGAGTTTGCAGAAGCTCAGCAACGGGATCCGCATCATGCCGCACCTGTGCACATGCATCAACATCCTGACAGCGCTCTGAACTTCCTTCTGGCCTGCATCAGGCCATGTCCCGTTCTGTGTTGGCAACAGGCTCGACACGTCGTCGTCGTCGGATGCGTTGAAGCTCTCGGGGGTGTGATTGGGTGGCGACCGTGCGTGCGGAATCGTGACCAGGAGCCAGACAAAGCAGGAATGTGCGCTCCCGAAGCACAACTTGCAACGGGCCCTCAACGATGCAATGCCTGCGGCTGGCCGGCTAGTGCAACTCCTTCTTGAATACAAAGAATTCCCGGGAAGGTGCCTAGATTGTGGAGTCTGCGATACTGATACTGTGCAGGTCTCGGTCTCATTATTCCCATTCCACAGGCTTAAGGCGGCTTAGCTCTAGACTCTAGAGCTCCAATGGAGCTGGCGCGAAGGTGCCTTGACGGCCCGGTACGAGTAGGCGAGTAGCATAGCGACGCTTGCACTTTGCACACCACGCCAATCCACACGCCACCACGCGCCACCACGCGCCACACCACCCGGTTCCCAAGACTCTGTGGAATCCCGGCCTCAGCGAATGGTAGCACTTTCGGCCACTCGCACAGGTACTGCGTCTTGGCATAGCTGGGACAAGGATGACCGTAGAATGTCACCTCATGTTTCAAGCAGTCTCTGTCGCAACACACGTCTGCTCTCGTCTGCACTGGCCTTTGGTGAAGAAGACGTGCACCCCGAATTCTTCGCCGCCTGACTAAACTACAGACTACAGGACTGATTTTGCCACGTTGTACCGTGGTACCTTCTGCGCAGCAAGAACTGCAGAAGCTGGCTCCAAGGAAGTGGCCTGGACAAGCTGTAAAAACATTGTCATGCAACTCGGTTTGCAAACTTCATCTAAGGCACTCCGTGAATCCCGAACACCTTAGCTCAGCTACAATGTGTCTGAATGCAACGCTGCAACAGAAGTCTTGCAGATTGCCATCCAGGGTTTGAAGCACATGGCAGCACGCTGATGGGAGAAGAACGCAGGTGTAGTTCTCAAGCTATAAATAACTTTGTTCGCTCAAGTCTCGTTGTGAGTTCGGTGTCACCAAGCGGTCCTGAACTAAAGGCAGCATGCCTGAACTTCACGACTTGCGAACACCCGAGGTACAGGTTGAGTTGAAGGAAAGTCCAACTTAAAATTCGGCAGGGCACATTTCCGCGAAGTTCCTGTAAATCTCAGAAATGAAACTCACGACAGGAATTAGCAGGCGCTTAGGATTTGCAGCAGATGTAAGTCACTGCTCTTACAGCCAGTGAAGCCCGTGTCTCCGGCTTGACAACATTGATTATGATTATAGGTGTAGAAGTGTAGCGGGGGTATGGGTTTCAAGACCTTCTTGGCGATTTGCGTGCCCCCTGCAAACTCATTATGTGTAAGTACTTGCAGCAAGCGTTCACTGGTCCGCTGGCCGTAACAACCACTAGAACGATGATTCAGGAAAACAACGTCAGGTTGATATGCCACACCGATCGATGCCCGCAAGGCCCGGCATGGCCTTGAAGCTATGGCGAATTGCTAAGTCTTGTCTCTGCTGAGATATGCCGAGATCAAAGAACTGCCGGCACTTATTCCACCGCGCTGAAATCACGTCCGTGTGCTTCTTCTGTCAGTCGGGTTTAACAGTTATGCAGTTCTCGTAGAGGTATCGGAGATCCAAAACGTGGCAAAGCAAGAAAGGACAAAAAAGGATCAAAGCCGAAACCCACAAAGGAGTCGCGCCGACCTTGTAACCGAAAGAAAGGCAAGCTGGCCTAGCCGGGGCACTTGTCCTGAAGCGTGTTGAATTGTTGAAGCTACTCATTTGGATCATTTGGGAGGGGTGAGCGGCTCCAGATAAATTTCACTGTACGCCGCCGCCTCTGACAGCCGGCATAGAGCTGAGGAGGAGAAGGTGGCCATTGATGTTGAGCGAGTACCCTGATAGCTGCGTGCTTCTGCGCAAATTCAACACGAGCTTCTGGCTGGTGATACGAGTTTGGTTTAACTATGTCATCAGCATGTTACAAAAATGAGCAGGCAGGGACATGAACAACATCCCTGTCCCGTCTCAAGATGTCCGAGATGAAGTAGATGTTGATCAGATCTGGACACAAAAAGTTGCCAGGTTCAAGCGACACAAGCAAGCCAGATCGGAAAAAGAAACACTTGATCAAGTTGAGCGCAAGAGGTCCAGCTCATGCAAAGAAGATTTGCCAAGGATAGAACAAAAACAGAGCAACTAGATGTGCAGGTAACGAAACAGTGCAGCCAGAGCAGGAAAAGACTCAAAAAGATCTGGACGCTTATTGATGAGTGCTGCGGCAGCACGAAATGCTAAACTCACCTCCACTTTGCTAATCAGCTTTACCTGGGCGCTTGCTGAAAGAACGTAGTCTTGCCAAGCAACCGCCAGGTCGGGGAGTGCCAGGGCACACGAAGCCCCAAGCCCACGTTCGGGCAAGGGCAAGGCCTCAAATGCTCTCGAAATGCTCCAGCTTTCTGACAGGGACGCAGTCCACAGTCCTGCCTTGGGAGAGCTGCCCGTGCTTAGCAAACGCAGCCGCGAGAACCGCACGAAGCGAGGCCGCTCTGACTTCGCCATTTCTAAATTCCTCGCAACACTCTCACATGCTCCGACATTCCGTGAAGGTCCGTGAACTGACGACTGGCCTTGCATGGACCTTGACTGCATGCAAGGTGCAACTCCACGTCAATACTCCGGACAGGCCAAGATGTGGATTCCATGAAATCAAAAAGCTGCTCGCCACCTGCCAGGGCCGCCAGAGTAGCCAGCCGCTTGCTCGTCCTGCTGCCTCCTGCCTTCCGTTGCTCCCAACAGCCACAGGACCAGTTGAAGATGCCGATCAGCATCCTCAACCAAAGCGCTCGAGAACACGCCAGTCGCTCTCTGCAGTGTTGTCTCACGTAGAGTTGCAAAGCCATTACAATCGGCCCCTGACGAAGCAATCTTCCTTTAACAAACTGACTGGAAGTTGCAGGAGAGGAGGGTCGTCTAACATCCCAAACTTTGTCCGTGCTGGCTTCGTGGTTGCGTATTTCCTGGCTCTTGGGATTGGAACCTCGTTCCGTGGAACAGCATGACGATATGCAACGAAGAGGGCAGTCACCAAGCCATACAAGCCTCGGCTGCGTTGGACGAGTGGACGAACCACACCATGTCGAACGTATCGTCTCGACATTTATATAAACACCAAGCAGCAGATGTGACCTCTGGCAGCCCCCCGCTGATTGCGGATCAGCCAGCCATCACCAAGAGCACCGGAGGCCATGACCTGCTTCCAAAACCATGTCACCAGAACACTGTGCCAATCACAACAGGCCTGAAGATCAGGTGGCAGCAGTGGAACTTCATTCTTGCTGTCATAAGTGCGAAAAGACCTACAGGATTTTGCAATCAGGAGGCAAATGACAGATGACATCAGTTCGGTGTCCGGGTCCCGGGTTGTCAGATCCAAGCAGCTCCCAAACAGCTCCGGCAGGGTGTACCCAGGATCGACCAGTGCTCACATCGTCGAATCGCTCCTGGTATTGCTCATTGCTCGCGCTGGCAAGCTCATGCAAGCTCCAGCAGTGAGATCTCCCCGCAGCTCCAGCAGATCGGCTGCTACCAGCGCCAGCTCTGGATCCAGTGGCCTGCGGCTCTGCTAGGGAATCTCCGCTCTAGGAAACGGCTGGGCCTCGCGAACTTGGTCGTTGGCCAGCCGCTGTGAGCACTGGAGATGGCCAGCCTGTCGAGGCACAAAAACCAAGTATTTTGCCAATGCACGCAGCAGGGGCGAAGCTGAAGCAGCACGACCGCAAGTCTGCAAGCAATATTGCGAATCAACACAGCATGACAGCTTCACCCAAAATGGATTGAATCCGGAGCTCTCAACAGCTTAAGCCATGCTAAGAAGTACCGGACTGCGAATTGTCGATCAAACAGATTCTGAGCATGTGCATGCGATACTCCACTGCAACATTTGCGGTCGGCTGATATCCAGCATCTTTGCCTTCTGAAAGCGGTCCATATCGAGCTGAACCCTGCTTCCTGGCACCACAACTCTACAGACGCTTTGCTGGCAGCTTCTCATTAAGAATGGAGATGCTTGCAATTGGATGATGACATGCGACGGCCTCCGAACACTCCAGGAAGCTGGGCGTTGCCAGCCTGGCAACGCCAGGAAGGCATTGGCAGCTGTCAACGACGCACTTCACCCTGCCTGATTCCGACAGCTCGCGCTGCTTGCCACACTCCCGCGATTGTGCTGAGCACTTTGCCCAGCATGCCATGCAAGCGACATGATTGCGCCACAATGACATTCTGCAAGCACTCACAAGAGCACAAGTCTGATAGCTCGATGCCTGTCAGAGCTGACAAAATGACGCGTACATGCCTGCCCTACCTGCATGGAAAGGATGCTGCGAGAAGTGTGGCACGGAAGTGGCTGCATGCACAAAATGCTCGCAAGCAACACGAAACAAAGCCGAGTTGCTGTCTGCAGTACGTTACAAGAATCAATCACCCGATCTGTCGCGAGGCAATGTTCGGATGTCTTTCTGCATTTTGGCCATCACAGATCTCGGTCCCAGCTCTCCATTTCCTGCCGTAACAACAAAGAAGAAAGTGTGGCAAAAGAACGCACTCCTATTTGATGCAAGAGTCAGTCGCCTCCCGCGACGTGCCAGGAGGATGAATGCCTTTGGTGCGGCAAGACTCCGGTACCAATAGCGGGTTCATGCCTTGGTGCAAGCTGGGTTCAACCTCTGCATGTCGAATCGGGCATTGGCAGGGCGTGGAATGCAGTTGGCCTGCACTTGCCGACGCGAATCGCGAACTGCGAGCAAAGTCGACACGATGGTGTGTGTCGAAATTCCCAAAAGCCATACAGCTTCAGCTTTGCCGACACATGCATCTTCTGTTTACAACTGTCGCTGGAAATGTCAACCAACAACACAGAACCGAGAGATGCTCCAAAAATCATTAAATCCCCCATTTCAAGGATGGTGCTCAATGCATCAATATTGGACTCAGCATACAAACCAGCCATCCGCAGCAATGCGAAACACATAAGCAACTGAGCCACGAGCAAGCATTCCACATAACTTCCGACGGAGCATCCTCAGAAGCAGCTATTTGCCAGCTGTCAACAGAACGGCTATTGTTGGACCTGAGTTTCACACGATGTCTAAGTCGAGGCAAAGCCCGGTAGTGAAACAAAACACCTCTGTTCAACGTTTTTGTTGAAGCGATTTGAAAGCTTTCCTATGAGTTTGCACCTGCCGCCTTGATGTACACGACTTGCATAAGTCCCAAAACTCCTGCGTATTTGATTGACGAAGCATGTCCAGCGGTGGGAAAGCCTCACTCCTTCGTTTCGCCGTCCCACAATGAGTCAGCAACGGTCCGAACAACCTGTGCGGTTCCCGTGAACAAAAGCGAAACTTCATTTTGTACTACACCGGTCGCTCCTGAAAAGCTATCATGGAAAGCAAGCCACATCGAAGCATCAGCCGTGTGAAACAACGTGTATGGCAATACACGACTGCAACCTACAAGCCTACGAACTTTCGTGTCGCATCTGCGAAGCACCAGTATCTTGACAAGCTCATGTGCCTCTTCACATGTCATGACTGGTGAAAAGCAGACCGTACTGCAGTGTCAGCGCAAGGGCTATGGCTGAAATCTGCAAGCCAACCATACAAAAACAACACAGATTCTCTTCCAAGCTGCAAGTCTCAATGGTGCCGCATTGAAACAAACTTTTTAACACGTATCAAATTCAATCACAACCCACTTGAACAAAGTTCTGCCTGTTGCAACTTTAAGCCTGCATGTCGCATCGAAATCCGTGCATTCAACAAAACTACGGGTTGGGATTTCTGTTTATTACGGTGTTTTTGGTGAAAAAAATCAAAAGTCACTTCCAACTTACTAGTACTACTAGTACTACTGTAGTACTACTGTAGTAGTAGTACTACTACTACTACTACTACTACTACTACTACTACTACTACTACTACTACTAGTACCACTACTAGTACTACTACTAGTACTACTACTAGTACTACTACTAGTACTACTACTAGTACTACTACTAGTACTACTACTAGTACTACTACTAGTACTACTACTAGTACTACTACTAGTACTACTACTAGTACTACTACTAGTACTACTACTAGTACTACTACTAGTACTACTACTAGTACTACTACTAGCACTACTACTAGTACTACTAGTAGTACTACTAGTACTAGCACTACTAGCACTACTACTGCTACTGCTACTACTACTACTACTACTACGACTGCTACTGCTGCTGCTACTGCTACTTCGGCCGCCGCAGCCGCTCGCTGCTGGTGGCTGCCCGCAGCTTTCTGGCCTTGGGGTTTGGGCTTACGAGGTAGAGGAACCCTAAACCGTAAACCCTGAACCCTTAAACCCTAAAGCCTTAACCCTAAACCCTAACAAACTCTGAACCCTAAACCCTAAACCCTGAACCCTTCATGGGCTCGGTGAGTCAGGCTCAGGGCTTGAGGGCCAGGCTTGGAGCTTTGGGCTTTAGGGTTTAAGGGTTTTTGGGTTCAAGGGTTCTGGGTTTAGGGTTGAGTTCAGGGGTTTATAGTGTTTAGGACAACACTGGCTCTTCTGCTCACTGCACTGCACGCCCTGAATGAACTTCAGCGTTTTATATTTTATAATCAGCCATCGTCCAAAGATGGCATCACAATCCATCACAGAATATCCCAAACGCTGTCTATGCACAAAACTGCACTGACGTTCGGATTCATTCATTCTCTTTTTGAATGTGGCGGCCGAAGTGTGGCAACAGAAGAGATACCATGTCCAGACAAGCCTATGGATTCCGCCCCCCTCGACCTCCTCATAAAAACCACTTAAAACCAATGAAACGAAACCACAAAGAGGGGCTGGTAAGGAATCCAAGACAACATAGCACCAGCAGGCGTGCTTGACACCTATGGAAAAGACCAGTGCCGTCAAAAGTGACCAATGGTACGCCTGTACAAGCACTGCGTTGCCAAGCTACAGGAGCGGCCATGTGCCTCGAAAAGACACGATGCTTCCACAAAAGCCTCAGTGACCTTCTCACGAGAAGCGGTTGAGGGAAAACAAACACACCCCAAGCTCCAAACTCAGGGTGGGTGGGTGGGCTTCCGGAATACAACGAAGATAGGACTGCAGTTGTTATAAAATGATAAAACATATTGGAGTAAACACGAACGACAAACCACGCCATTTTTTGCTGGCTGCGGGTATCCGCGCCGGCTGCAGGCTCGAGGCCCACTCGTCGCACCGAAAATGCAAGCAAGTTGAAGAGCTTTGCTGACTAAGGTTTAGGGTTTCGGGGTTTGGGATTCCTTAAGCCCTATGCCCTATGCCCCCAAAAAGCCCAACTTTAGTCTTCAACTGGATCTTGCTCTTCAGGCGCCACGAAATCAACGTTCGACACAGCCATGAAATGGCCTGCTGGCACAGTCAAGCGTGCAGACGTGAAGATTCGCCAGGAAACATCACCGTTTGCAGGACTCAAAACATGGGTTGGCTTCTCAGGAAGGTCATCCTTAGACCCCATAGCCTGCTCAACGCCCTTGGGGCTCACGACCATCACAGGCAGCAGCTGAAGTCCATCTGCCAAGAGCTTGTCGGACGGTGATGCCGGCTTGCCACCTTCCTCTATGGACGGGATCACATAGCGACCTGCCTTGGACTTGGATTGTGACTATTGGGTCCACCCGGGTTTAGGGTTTAGGGTTCAGGGCTTAGGGTTTAAGTTATGCCTCATGGCACACAGCTTCGAAGTTTGAAAGTCCATGCAGAAAAGCAACGTTGTAGCGCGTCAGGGTGTCAGCATCCTCGCTGACTCGTGAGTATGCTGGGGCAAGGCGTTTAAGTTGCACACCATTGGGCCCAACACTGCTCCGGAAGTTCCAGACCTTACTTCGCCCAGAGACAGATGCGTAAGCTCCGGCTGTAACTCAGTCATATGTATTGGTACATAGTATATATATATACTCACCGAGTGTACACAGTCCGTGACTCAGAACCTCCCCAAGGCACGAACAAGTCTGGGGAGGCAGATTCACCAACACGCACACCGGAGCATTTCAGAGCCTCTGTCACACTTGTCGCCTTGAGCCCGCCGGTACCAATCGAGCTTGAAGGCGCTTCGAAGGCAATGATGCACTGTGTAGCCGATCTGGCTGAGAAGCCCCATTCCAGACATCGTCCTTGGGCTGGGCCCGCCGCACCCTCCACCGCAAAAGTACTCTTGCCACAACCACAGATCTGCGTCAAGCCTTAGCAGGCTTGCAACCCCATGCCCATCCCCTATAGAACTGACACTCAATCACAACAGACCGCAACAAGTTACAGCTTGCTCCCAGGTCCACCAAGATACTCTCAGCGGTGATGTCGCTCTGGGAAGTGTTTCGCAGAAAAAGATACAGGCACTGCTCATTCGGGTTCTTCTCAGTCTCGCTGTCGATGTCCATGGCATCCGACTCCTGGTCGTCCTTGGAGTCCTGGGAGTTTACTTAGTGGGAAGGCTTGGGAAGGAGAAGGAGGAGGCTTGGGAAGGAGGCCCGGGGCCCAAGAAGGAGGCCCAATTTGGAAAGGTTTAGGGTTTAGGGTTTAGGGTTTAGGTAGGGTTTAGAGGCTTGTTGTTGCGACGATCCGAAATCTCAGAAAGAATAACCGCCCGCATCCCCAGAAGCCCCAGGAATACCCCCCCCTCCTTCCCGGTCCGAATCCGAAACCCAACCGGCCCCAGTGTTGACAACAAATTATGTTCGTTGCCCCCCCCNCACCCCCCCCCCCCCTCCTCGTGGATCCGCTTGGCCAGGACCAGCTGAAGCTCTGGGATCTTGTCCACTCGCTCCCCTGACTGCACCTCGATAAACTCCTCCTGGAACTTTTTTGGTGTCCAAGCAGCGTCCGCGGCGTCCTCCTCCAAGTCCGGCACAGACTGCTTAGCCTGCTTCTGCAGCGACGCGACCTCACCAGCATGTGCCTCGAGTGACGGGACGCCCAGCTGCTCCGCCAACGCTCTAGCCTCTCCCCAGACCACCTTCACCTCCTCGATGTCGGACAGGTCTTCAGGCGGCTGCTGCACGAGCAGGCTCCCATCACGCAACACCATGCATGATTTCATCTGCGCCTGCCAGGCTCAAAAAATGCTGGAAAACCCGCAGTCAAGACGCCAAGGCTCTAGGGGGACGTTTATAGTTGTACCCTTGGGTTTTGGGGACCCTTTCTAAGATTTCTAGGGGAATCTAGGGGCCATATTCCTGGTATAATAGGGGGAACCTTTAGGGTTACAACCTTAAAGGGTACGAGTCTGAATCCCTTGAAAGACGGATAGCGACGCACCTGAAGTGCTGTTGCCAAGGCGTTGACATCTGGCGGCTTAACACTGCCCCGTACTGGGAGTTTCTCACTTCCAGGCAGTCTGGCGTCTGCAGCGAAGGCGTTCAAGAACACCTCCACACAGCGTGTCTGCGCCACTGCGTGGCAGTGTTCCGCGGTGTCCATGCCATACATGAGGATCTTCGGCTTGTCCTTGCCAGCTTCCAGCCTGTGCCAGGAACGACACTGGGATTCGGATTTGGTCGCCCTGGGGGTTCTAATAATCCAAGCTTGGGCTTGCGCCCTCCATACTTATCCCTTTCAACTTTCCCTAATAATCACTTCTCGGCTTTGATTAAATCCCTGCCTAATGATAAAGACTCTTTCCGGAAAATCCTCCCGGCATCACCCCCCACAATTTTAAACCTATTCCGAATTGGGGGGGGTTGAGGGCTCCCCAAACCCTCAGCCTCAAACCAACCAACATCCTGAAACCCTCTAAACTCTATAAACCCTCAAGTGTCAAGGCTAGACCCTAAAGCCCTGTAGAACCCAAAACATGACATTTAGAAAATCCGGGCATATGCCGCCGACCCGGCTGGAGAATTATTCAAAGCTAGGGCAGTGGGTTATATAAAGGACGCTCAGGGTGGACAAGGGGCTGTGCGAGTGTGGAGCTGGCCTGTGCCTCAAAAGCTGTGCGAAGCCCTCCGGCCAGCACCCAGCTCCAAAGTGCAAACAGCTGAGTTGCACACAAGCAGTTTCCGAGGGAAGGTCAGCGAGAAAGGCTTCCAGCAACTTGCGAACTGCAACAGCGCCCATCTGCGCTCGCTGAGCCTCAGACGCCTGGTTCGTGGAGACACGCTCCACCGTGTTGGACGTTCTTGCCTTCTTTGCTGCGTTCCTGAATACACACTGCGAATCTTTAAGCCGTTTGAAGCTGAACCTTTCATTTCTATGACACGCACACCACGCCAATGTCTATGACATGCCTATATCACTGTCATGGCTACAGGATGTTGCGTGCATATCAGACCTCGAAAAAGACGCTGCTCAGGCCAGGGAAAGGCTCGGCGAGCAACGCACATACGATTGAGGACTGGCATCTGAAAGGATGAGACCTCCATCGAGCAGGATGGACGACTCCAGCCACTGCCATGCTGACTTCTCACCCCCGGTGCTGGCCGATGCCTTGGGCACGAGGACAGAGAACTGCCGAGCCTTCGCTCGGCAACTACCCTCCGAGAACATCACTGTGAATGGTGCATCGTAGTGGAGGGCATCGGCCTCCACTTCCTTGCGAAAGTGCCGTGTGTCTTTCGACAAGCTGCTCAGCTTCTGCATCTTGCTCTGCATGATCGTTCCCTGGGCTGGGACACTCGGGAGGGTCTCGCCGTTCGACTCTTCCTCCTCATTCTCCATCGGCTCGTCCTCCTCATCACAATCTCCATCGTCAGCCCTGCCCGTCCTCACTCTCTTGGCACGATTCGTGGGCACCCGGGGGTGCCCGATCAGCTTCACAGAGCTCCAGTGGGACGCGCAGGACAGGGTGAGGGTCATTGCCTTTTTCTTGATCGCGCTTCCCGCAAAGTCTATCACGCAGAGATCCACGATCTCGTCAGGTGCATGCTGGCAATGCTCCTTGAAGAAAGCATCAGCTCGCGCCTTGGTTGCCGCTGCGAACTGCGCATCCTTGGCCGGATCAGTCTTCTTGGGGCTTTCGCCGTGCTCCAAGCGCATCGAGCTCCTGTAGAGCTGTTGGGCTGCAGCGCTCTCTGCGTCGTTTCTGTCCTTTTTGGCCTTCTCCACGGCATTCCGGAACTTTTCCACCTTGCCCGCTAGGCCTGCACGGAAATCTTTGTAAACGGCCACGTCGCTGGCTAGACCCTCAATGTAAGCTTTTGCGTGCACCTCGCGCTTCTTCTCTGCAAAAATCTTGGCAGCTTCATCTGGCATCAGGGCTGGTTGCTGTGTTGTCGGCTTAAGCTTTTCGAGACATCTAGAATCTTTGTCGTGTAACCATGCTGAACTAAAACTTGTGTTGAACTACAACTTCAGTGCGTTCAGTGCTAGGTCTGCTAGGTCGAGGAAGTAGTCATTTGTACAACAGGCCTTTCTCTGTGTTCCTCGCGTCCTCTAGGCGCTCCATGACGTGACGCATCACATCAATGGTACCCTTCACATGCTTGGCGAGGTCGAGCATTTTGAAGTCCTCAGGGAAAGTCAAGCCGTCCAAGGCATTGTTGTACTTCCCCTGCACCACATCCTGCTGCCATTTCTCGAGCTCTGCCGTGGTTGCACCTGCAGGCTGCAGGGCTTTGGCGGCGACGTTCGTCCCCAGGACAATTCTTCGAAGGTGCTTTTGCAAAGCCTCGCCTCAGCGTGCGCTGGCACGTGTTCTCTCACTGACCCACTGATCCCATGCTGCACATGCCGCTCGCTACACAAGCCTAAAACGAGTTCAGTCACCCTGTGTCTGCTCCTCTTCCTTCTCCTGATGCAGCCACTCGACGGCAGACCGTTGCGAAGCCTCTGAGACCAAGTACAAGGATTCCACGTCGGCGTTGGAAAACGTGCCAACTGTCTTGCCCACATACAAGGCGGGGCAATCGAAAACGCTGTTGCTCCATCCGGACTTGCGGAAACCCACTTCATCGATCCTCACCCCAGAACCCTGAATCCTAAACCCTATAGCCTACAGCCTACATCCCACCGCCGTGGCAGGCGCCTACAAGGACCTCGCCCTGCAACCCTAAAACCTCAACCCTTTACCCTACACCCTAAATCCTATCGCCGTGGCAGGCGCCTACAACGACCTCGCCCTGCAACCCTAAAACCTCAACCCTTTAACCCTAAATCCTATCGCCGTGGCAGGCGCCTACAACGACCTCTGCAACCCTAAATCCTAAACCCTATAGCCTACAGCCTACATCCACCCGCCGTGGCAGGCGCCTACAAGGACCTCGCCGTGGAAGGTGCCCTAAACCCTACACCAACCCTAAACCCTTAGCCTACAGCCTAAATCCTATCGCCGTGGCTCTAGGTGTAAGAAAACAACCAGGAGCCCTCAGCAAACGGAGCTGCCTGCCTTCTGGTTCAGATGAACAACCTCGCCATGGCAGGCGGCCGAAACCTAAACCCCAAACCCTAAACCCTGGAGTCTAAATCTTCTCGCCGTGGCAGGTGCCTTGCTACTGACAACAGAAACAAGTAGTCCAAGTAGTAGTCCTACTACCCGAAGTATCAGCAGGATTAGTATGATTAGTACTCGTCCTAGTCGTACTAATACCAGTACCAGTAGTAGGCGCCTGTGTGTATTTCGTAAAAACTGGTGTGTGGGGTTTATAAGCTTTAGTTTAGGGTTTCAGGTGTAGGGTTATAAGGTTTTAGGGTTTGGGAGTTTAGGGTTTACGGTTTAAGGTTTAGGGTTGAGGGTTTAAATTAAAGCACTGTCGTACAGCCTGACCCATCCCAGGTCCTCTTGCGAATCAACATCCGGATTTCTGCTGGCATGGCAGCGATATTCAGCAATCTGGATTCAGACTTGCCGGTGATGCAAAGGTCCTGAGGGCAAGTTTGTCATCTAAAGCGTGTCATGTTGCTGTGCACACGTCACATGCGGGTCTGCATCTGTTGTACCAGGGCCCCAGGGTGGGAATACATTTACGGAGGGGTTAATGTATTTCAACCCCTCGACATCGGGGGATACCAAGGGGCTAAAATACATTTACTGCCCTGGGAATAACACCTCGGCGCCCCATTCTATAGAGGTATAGTGGTCTATGGAATGGCCACCAAAGGTGCACGGGGCGCTCCCGCAGAGCCTGTAAAAAAGACCGCCCAGGGATGTGGAAAAACAAGTTTGCGGGCTGGAATCCGCGAGCATATTCTGTATGGAATGACTTGTGTGCTTGAATTGCCCGATGACATCATGCTCATCGATCCCCTGAACCCAGAAGCCTGCAACCCCGAAACCCTTAACCGCCTTAACCCCGAAGCCGCAAGAGTGAGCCACAAAACCCAGCAACCCAGAAACCCGCAACCCCTGAACCCAAAAGCCCGCAACCCCGAAACTACGACAGTGAGCCACTGCCACCTTTTTTTGTTTCATCCAGGCCTCCTGATGTTGTTGCCGGTGCCACCTAAACCCCTGAACCCAGAAGCCCGCAACCCTGAAACCCTAACCCTCAAAACAGGAAGACTGAGCCACAAAACCGAAAAACCCATAAACCCAAACCCTCTGAACCCAGAATCCTGCAACCCCGAAGCCCTAAACCCCGAAAGTGAGCCACAAAACACCGAAACCCACAAGCCTGCAACCCAGCCACCAAAAGCCCTGAAGCCAGAAGCCCGCAAAGTTCGGCCGACAGGATTTTCGATTTTTTGACACCCGGCCCCGGGGTACCGCAGTCGAGGGTCGAGCAGCGAGGGCCTCCCTAAACCCAAACTTTAAACTTCGACACCGCGATCTAGCATGTTATGGGTGTATTCTGCGGCGCTCGGGTACAGCCTGGCACAAACGCCCGGGCTTGGCCTAACCCCCCTATCTCGGCGATTTGTGCCAGGCGGCGCCCCCGGGCCCCGAGGGCAGGATTGCGGGTTTGTGAGTTAGGGGTTTAGTGTTTGGGGGTCCAGGGTTTGTGCTGTTGCAGGTGTAGATTTTGGGGTTTTGTGGCTCATCGTCGCGGTTTCGGGGTTTGGGGTTACGGGGTTGCGGGCTTCTAGGTTCAAGGGTTTAGGTGGCTGGATTGCAGGCTTGTGGGATTCCGGATTTTGTGGCTCACTCTCGCAGCTTCGGGGTTTAGGGCTCAGGGGTTGCAGGTTCCAGGGTTCAGAGGTTTTGGGTTTCTGGGTTTCTCGGTGTTGTGGCTCACTCTTCCTGTTTTATCCTGTTTTGAGGGTTTCTTTCTGTGTTCATTCTCGCGGTTTCGGGGGTTAGGGTTACGGGGTTGCGGGCTTCTGGCTTCAGGGGTTTTGGTGGCTGGGTTGCAGGCTTGTGGGTTTCGGTGTTTTGTGGCTCACTTTCGGGGTTTCGGGGTTTCGGGGTTTAGGGCTTCGGGGTTGCAGGTTTCTGGGTTCAGAGGTTTTGGGTTTCTGGATTTCTCGGTTTAGTGGCTCACTCTTCCTGTTTCGAGGGTTAGGTTTCGGGGTTGCGGGTTTCTGGGTTCGCGGGTTTAGGTGGCAGTGGCTCACTCTCGTAGTTTCGGGGTTGCGGGTTTTTAGGTTCAGGGGATGAGCAACTTAAGCACAGAGTAGGTAACCCACGCAAGACATTCAATAGTGAATATCATCAAGTCACCTTGTTGGCGAAGAACTTCATGTTGTGCATCTCGATCACCTTCTTCACAGTTGCCGTCTTGGCGTCCCCAAGCAGTCCGAGGACGCCCTCTGCGATGGTCAGCGGATCCAAGCCTTTGGCGACTGAACCCCAAAGGTGCTAACTGTGCAAGGGAAGAGCTGTGCGCACGCCGCACGCAGCACACGACACAGGACACACAGCACACGGCACATGGCCTTTTGCCAGGAGTATTTGCGTCCTGCGATTGGTCCTAGACTAGCATGGGCTAGCTAGCTCTGGACACAAAGATTGATTGGGTTTCATTCAACCACTTTCCTATTTTTTATGGGAACCAGAACCAGTCACCACATGTCACTGTGTCGCAGAGTCGACGTGAGACTGCAAAATCAGCACTACGCAGAAGGCACTACGCAAGCACACAGACACACACACAGTCTTTCCCCCCGACTGTGGCAGTCAGAGCCGTCAGAGCATGTCGCTGTCACGGCTGGGCATAGGCATCAGCCTTTGAGCTCGTCAATGACGCCATCCAAGACCTCCCTGACCCTGGTTAACATCACGTTCGGGCCCTCAGCGATCAAGAGCTTCGCCCAGGCCAGGGACACGCTCTTTGCGAGCAACCACGAGTAGTTGGTGCCTCCGACTTGCCGCATGCTCACATCGTAGGTCATGGGTGCGTACATCGGGTGCCGCACGGAGAAGAGTTTTTTCTTCAGGTTTACGGTGATGTAGACACCACCAGTGCGCTTGACAATATCATACACATGGGTTGCTTTGGGCGGAGCTGTAGGCAAGGCATCTACCGGGAGATGTTCGAGTATGTCGTAATACTCCTTGGCCAATGACCCGAATCGTGGGTGTTCTGGCCTCTCCGCCTGACGCGCCGCCTGAGGCTGCGGTCGACGCTGGTTTGCAGCGGCGGGAGAGCGGGAACGATGCGCAGGTACCATAGCCATGAAGATTGTGAACTGTAACTGTAGCCTTTCTCCTGAAACCCTGAGCCCAAAAAGCCTACCGTGGCGCACGACGTGCCAGTGCCAGATATCACTACAGCCTGACTGACCTCTGCCTCTGGCATGTCTAGGGTTTACTAAGGGTTTAGTTTGGTGGCAGCCAAAGCACTTCGGTGAATCCGGCGGTCCATCGTCGTCTGTGTCATGGCATGGGCCAGGCGCTGGACGTTCGCCTGACTCTCACTGACGTCCGGCTTCACCGACACCCTGGTGCGCGCGGCTTGCTTGGTCAGAGCGACAGTGATGGCTTTCAGGTCAACCCTTGGACAGAGCGCTTGAGGCCGGGTAAGGCAAGCCGGGTAGGGCAAGGTACTGGAGCCTAAATCATAAACCCACTAAACCCCAAAACCCGTAAACCCTACACCCCTAAACCCTAAATCCCGATTAAGTCCTAAAACCCCTGCCGCCTCAACCATACAAACCCAACAACCAACGATGAACACTGCAGCCTAGAATCAAGCCACCCACAGCACCGTACACTCCTGCTCTCACTTCCCCGCCGCCGTTGCTCGCGAACTTTGTGAACAGCACTGCAGCACAAGAGATGGCCGCCAGCCTGGTGGAGTTAATCAGCCCACCGTCTGCACCGTAACTGAAGATGTTTCCAGGCCCGCTCTGCACGCCGGCCTGCACAGGAGCAATCCATGCAAGCAATGGTAGTATACTTGCTGGTTCACTGCCACTGGCCCCTTGAATCAAGGCACTGCTACACTTGAAGAGAGCGCATACAGCGACAAGATATCAAATTATGGCGGCTCACCTCTGCTCCCAGAAGTGGGTGCACATGCAGGGTGTGCTTGAAGCCCTGGTCGATGATCTCATTCGCAACCAGGCCGATGTCAGACCAGAATGGTTTCAACGGGTACGCCTCTGCACGGAATCCTTGGAGCATGTCCACCTTGGAAGGGCAGCGTCTGCAAGCAGGAAACGCAGAAATGAACCCTAAATCATCAAGCCCTGTGACCCCCAGGGACTTGCAGCCTGAGCGAATAAGCAGGCACCCCACCCCTGCAAAAGGCAGCCCTCAGAGAGTAAGGCGTAATGAAAGACGCAAGGCGTCACACGCAAAGTGAACCACGCCAGCGGTTAAAAAACTAATTGCCACCGTCTACCCCGAGTCCGAACCTAAGACTTCAGACACTAGATTAAGTCGAAGCCCAGATACATGCAAAGACCCCTTGGTGGGCAAAGGGTTGTTGTTGAACTTCTGCAAGCTCGCATAACAGACGCCAGGCATCTTGATGTAGGGGAAGAGCCATCGCAGTAGGCTTGCGAATTTTTCTCGTCCCATGGCCAGCACCTCCTGCTAGGACACCGACATGTCTGAACCCTAAAGGCTGTCAACCCTAAACCGTAATTTAAAACCCTGAGCCCGAAACCCTAAACCCTAACACCCAAAACCCGAAACCCCGGAGGAGAAGGGTCCCAAACCAAGGCTTGACAGCGAAGGTGCTCCGGGGCTTGGGGGGTGTCGGGCTCCTGACTGGGTCAGGGTTTAGGTTTTAGGGTATAGGGGTTTTGAGGTTTAGGGTTTTCGGTTGTTGCTGTTCAAGGTTTTCGGGCTTTAGGGGGGTTTCCTGGGTGGAGGATTTTGGTGCTCAAGGTTTTAACCCTAAGCCCTGAAACCCTAAAGCCTGAAACCTGTAAACCCATTACCCTAGAAACCCTTAACCCTTTCTACCCTATAACCCTAGGAACCCTAAACCCTGCCACACTGCGAAGCGTCCTCTGTCAAGACTTCCCACACAGGCTTTCCCGAGGAGGGCTGCTTCTCGAGCCTGCGGCGGTAAGCAAGGCCAAGAGAGCACCGAACGACCCTAAGTTGCATGGAAGCCAACATGCGCTCAGGCGGAGGCCACTGATTGAGGAAGGTCTTGAACTCCTCCACGAGCTCTGCATCACGAGGGTCACCTGCCGCCAGGTGCGTGCAGCGTACATGGTATCAGCAACCTCGACCTATCTAGGGCCTCGATCCTGGAGCCTTCTCGGGAATGGCGGCTTGATGTTTTTTATAGTGTTCAGGACCTACTACAGGAGCTTGGTTTTCAGGGTTCTGGCCGCTGGCCTAGGAGCCTTCTACTGGGGGATTGCGTTTTTGTGGCTACTGGGGCTGGACCTTCAAGGTTTTCAGGATATGTGGGGAGCGCAACCATGCGAAGTTGGTCGCGCATCCAGCTTTTTACTCCCACTGCATGGCTCATGTTACCCCGGGAGTTCCTGAAGGCTCAAGCCCATTCGGACCAGAACCGACGCTGTGGCAGTCCATTCTGCATCTCCAAGGTCGTCGGGACTGTACCGCCCAAAACCTCGAGCCAAGGGCACTGTGAGGCTGCGTCGCGGCACCGCTAGCAGTGCCTGCGGCACGTTCACCGGGCTTCCCAGCCAGCGGCGGTGCTTTGCCAGTTCAGCTCGCTCCGAGCGCCGACGCTGGAGTGTCAATGACATGCTGAGGCGTCCTGGCTCAGAGCTGCGCCGATCCCTCGCACGTTCTCCTGCCACGCAAGCAAGGCGCCAGGCGCTAGGCAAAGCCCGGCAACCGTAAACCCTAAGACACTGAACCCTAAACCCTGAACTCAAAACCAAAACCTAAGAAGTATAAACGAAGTAAGACAGCACAACAACACCAACAATAAAGTGACCCTGCTGCTGCAACATGTTGACAAGTCTCCAATGAAGAACCGTACTTTCTTGTGCTCGCTTTTGTAGACATGCCAGACGTTGAAGCAGAATCCGATGTCGGCGACACCGCCACGAACGCCATGGTTCTGCTCCTAGAAAAAGCCTTGCCCTAAACCAAAATCCTACACCACTAAACCCGAGAACGGAAAATAGCAGACACAAGAGATCTCTCATTTTCCGTGGGGTGCAAGAAAGATCAGCTGCCTCGAAAGCACAGGTTGATCCCGAATCGAAGCAGAAGTGGG
>BGNK01002936.1:0-12076 GCA_003297005.1 Symbiodinium sp. clade A Y106
CACATCGACAACGAAGCCTGTCACATCGCAGATTGAGGTTATACCATTTTCGGGTCCCTGAAACAGGCCCACTTTCCGGCCAACCACCGGGCTTCAGCATGATGGGCCCCTACAGTAGTCTCTTTCGTGCGGTCAATTTTTTTAATCTCTTTCGAACGGTTTGCTTTGCTCCCTGTTCTCAAATTTTCTCGTCTTTTTCAAGCGGTGTGCTCCTTGTTCTCGAATTCTTCAGTTGCTTTCGAGAGGTTTGCCCTTGTAGCTAAAATTCGCTAGTCCTTTTCGTGCTGTTTGCTCCTTGTTGCAAATTCTCTAGACTCTTTCTTCGAGCGGTTTGTTCGTTTTTTCTTAAATCCTCAAGTCCTTTTCGAGCGGTTTGCTCCGTGTTTTCAAGCTCTCTAGTCTCTTTTGAGCGGTTTGCTCCTTGTTCTTGAATTCCCTAGTCAGCCCTAGTCTCTTTCAAGCGGTTTGCTCCTTCTTTTCAAATTCTCAATTTTCTTTCGCTTGGTTTGCTCTTTGTTCAGAAATCCTCTAGTCCCTTTCGAGCGCTGTGCTCCTTGTTCTGGGATTATCTAGGTGTCTTCCGGGTGGTTTGCTTTTTTTCTCTCTCAAATACACCAGTCCGTTTCGAGCGTTTTGCCCTGTCCTGAAATTCTACTGTCTCTTTCGTTTGGTTTGCTCCAGGTTCTCAAAGTCTCTAGCCCTTTTGGACAGGTTGGCTCCTTGTTCTGAAATTTTATCGTCTCTTTCGAGCGGTATGCTCCTTGCTCTTAAATTCGCTAGTCCTTTTCGAGCGGTCTGTTCCCTCCTCTCAAAATCTCTAGTCGTTTTCCAGTGGTTTGCTCCTTGTTCTCAAATTCTCTAGCATCTTTCGAGCGGTTTGCTCCGTGTTCTCTAATTCATTTAGTCACTTTCGAGCGGTTTGCCCCCTGTTCTCAAATTCTTTAATGGGTTTCGAGCGGTTTGCTCCTTGTTCTCAAATGCTCTAGTCTCTTTCGAGCGGTTAGCTCCTTGAGTTGTCAAGATTTCTAGTTGTTTGCTGCTCCTTGTTCTCAACTTCTATAGTCTCTTTCGAGCGGTTTGTTTTCAAAATCTCTAATTTCTTTCGAGCGGTTGTTCTCAGATCTTTCTTGGGCGCGGTTTGCTCCTGGTTCTCAAATTCTCTAGTCTCCTTCCAGCAATTTGCTCCTTGTTCTACAATTCTCTAGTCTCTTTCGAGCGGTTTGCTATGGTTTGCTCTTTGTTCTCAAGGTCTGTAGTCTTTTTCGAGCGGTTTGCTCCTCCCTTTCGAGCGGTTTCCTCCTTGGTCTCAGGCTCTCTGGTCTCTTTGAAGCGGTGTGCTCGCTGTGTTGTGTTCTTAATTTTTCCAGTATTTTCACATGATTTGCTTTTTTGTTTCTAAATTTTCTGGTTTCTTTCGCTTGGCTGGGTTTTTCTGTAGTCTTTTTCGAGCGGTTTGTTTTTTGTTCTCAACTTCATAAGTCGTTTTCCAGCGGTTTGCTCCTTGTTCTGAAATTCTCTAGTCTCGTCCGAGTGGCTTGCACCTAATCTCCAATTCTGTGGTACCTTTGGAGCAGTTTGCTCGTTGTTCTCAAATTCTTTGGTCTCTTTCGAGCGGTTTGCTCTTTGTCTTTAGCGTCACTAGTCTCTTTGGGAGGTTTGCTCCCTGTTCTCAACAGCTCCAGTCTTTTTGAAGCGGTTCGCTTCTTTCTCTGTCCCGTTCTAGCGGTTTGCTCAATGTTTAGTTTCTTGCTCTCAAATTCTCTAGTCTTTTTCGAGCGGTTATCTCCTTGTTTTGAAATTCTCTAGTCTCTTTCGAGCGGTTTGCTCCCTGTTCTGATAGTCTCTAGTCTCTTTCGAGCGGTGTGTTCCTCGTTATGAAATTCTCTAAGTCTCTTGCTTTTTGTTGTCAATGTCTCTAGTCTCTTTCGAGCGGTTTGCTCCTTGTTCTCAGATGCTCTAGTCTCTTTCGCTTGGTGTGCTCCTTGTTTTCTAGTTCTCTAGTTTTGTTTGGAGCGCGCGGGTTGCTTCTCTTGCTCAAGTTCTCTAGTCTCCTTCGAACGGTTCGGTCCTTTCACAAATCCCCCAGTCTCTTTCGAGCGGTTTGCTCCTCGTTCTGAAATACTCTAAACCCTTTCGATTGGTTGCACCTTGTTCTCAAATTCTGTCTTCTCCTTCGCTTGGTTCGCTCCTTGCTCTCAAAGTCCGTAATTAGTCTCTTTCGAGAGGTGTGCTCCTTGCGTTCTCAAGTTCTCTTTTTCTTTTCGATCGGTTTGCTCCCTTTTCTCAAATTCTCTGGTCTCTTTCGCTTGGTTTGTTCTTTGTTCTCAATCTCTCTAGTCTCTTTCGGGTGGTTTGTTCCTTGTTCTGAAGTACTCTAGTCGTTTTCGAACGGTTTGCTCCTTGTTCTCAAATCGTCTACACGTTTTCGAGCCGTTTGGTTATTGTTCTCCAATTCTCCAGTCTCTTTCGAGCGGTTTGCTCGTTGTTCTTAAATTATCTAGTCTCTTTCGAGCGGTTTGCCCCTTGTTCTCAAAGTCTCTAGTCTCTTTCGAGCGGTTTGCTCCTTGTTCTCAAAGTCCCTAGTCTCTTTCGAGCGGTTTGCCCCTTGTGCTTAAATTCTCTGCATAGTCCCTCTCGAGCGGCTTGCTCCTTGTTCTTTCTCTAGTCTTTTTCGAGCGGTTAGTTCCCTGTTCTCAAATTCCCTCGGTTTGCTCTTTTTCTCAATTGCTCTGGCTCTTTTCGAGCGGTTTTCTTCTTTATAACAACATGTCTAGTCTCTTTCGAGCGGCTTGATCCGGTGTTCTCAAATTTTCTAGTCTCTTTGGAGCGGTTTGCTACTTGTTCTTAAATTCTGTAGTCTTTTAACGCGGTTTGCTCCTTGGTCTGAAGTTCTTTAGCCTGTTTCGAGTCCCTTTCGAGCGGTTTGCTCCTTGTTCTCTCCTGGCCGCCTCCTGCCCTTCGGAAGCTGCGGGCTCGGTGGCTTTCCTCGCTCCCCTCCCTCCCCTCCTGTCACCTCCTCTCCTTCTCTTTCCCTTCCCTTCCTTGCCCTTCCAGTCCTTTCCGCTGCCCTTCGTTCCTGTACCCTGCCCTTTTGCCGCTTTCTTCTCCGCTTCCCTGCCCTCTTCCTTTGCTTGCTCCCTCCGCCTGTCTCTCTGTCTGTCTGTCTGTCAGTCTGTCTGTCAGTCTGTCTGCCAGTCAGTCAGTCTGTCTGTCTGTCTGTCGCTCTGTTTCTCTTTCCTCTGCTTGCCCTCGTCCCACTTGGTTTCCCTCCGTTTCTCGTTTTGTCTCTCTCTCTCTCTCTGTCTGTCTTTCCCTCTGTCACCATCTCTTTCTTTCCAGTTACTTCTGTGTCTCTGTCTTTCTGTCGCTCCGTCTCCTTGTCTCTTTTTTTTATGTCTCTTTATTCTTTTGTTCCTTCGGCTTTTAACCCGTTGGCCAGTCTTGGCCCAGGGGGCGAAAAAACGTTGTACGGCCGACTAGGTTGTTTCTTGTCTCAAAGACTCTGTTGTTCCTTCGGCCTTAAACCCCAAGCCCAGGGCGTAAAAAAACTTTGCATGGCCGGTTAGGTTGTTTTTTGGCCTCCTTCAACATTCTTTTGTTCCTTCTGCCCTAGACCCCAGACCCTGAGGATCTGAACAGTTCGCGAAAAAAGACCGCACGTGCACATGCACAGGCACAGGCACAGGCAGATGCATACATGCATACATGCATGCATACAGACACATACGGTTTTTTCGGATCCACTTTAGGGAGATCCTGAGATCCTGGCCGTCGGCGGTGACAGTACCAAGGCGCACGAGGCGGGCCGGGGAAAAAGCCTAAGAGTCCGCTTCTGAAATCCTGACAGTCGGGCTTTGGGTTCAGGGCCAGGGCTTAGGATTTAGGTCAAACCCCAATACCAGTTTGATTTTGAAATCGGAGGCCGAGGCGGTGTTGCAGCTCTCGGCGAGTGGCCGCGCTGGGCGGTGCTGCGGCTCTGCCGCGTCCGAAACGGCGAGGAGGAGGAGATACTACACTACACTATACTTTATTATAGAATAAAAAAAATGAATATCATATAGTATCGTATAGTAGAGCATAATGATATGACAGTTTCTTGGAGGAGCCCAAGGAACTCTTGGAGCTGCTTCAGAAGAGGCCCCGAGCTCGGCCACCGCGCCGGCGCCCAGGGAGGCTGCACTGTTTCCTGACACAAAAAGAAGCATCTCTCTTTCGTTTCGAGCAGGCTGCTGAGTGAAGCAGAGTTTTGCAATTCAGGCCCCCGTTTGTGCGTTCTGCGAGGCTGTGTAGCCGCTTCCTGCATCTGAATGCACCAGGGCAAGGCATTATGGCTCATTTCTGACCGCTAGCACCGCCGCTGGAACTGATGCCGCGTTGCCGTCGATGCCTCCCCACGCTCCCGGCTTAGTTTGACGACTCGGGCATGGGAGTGCTTCGTGAAGAGATGCAAATTGTCGACAGGAGTACAGCTCGTTGGTGGAGCTTGGAGTCTTCCCTTATGGAGAAGATGTGGACAGGGCGACGTCGCAAGTCCGGTTCCAACGTGGGCTCGTCTTTTGCGGCGCTTCGTCAGCAAGCAGAAACCTGCACGAGCACCCTGCCTGGAGTGTTTCTCTACAAGTTTCGTCTAACAGGCTCCAGCCTGTTTCTCACAGCTCTCGCGATGCTTTTCGTCCATGTCGTGCGCCTTATCCGTGGGCCAGCAGATCCAGACTCCCGGCTCACTGCTTGAGTTAGTTTTGCAGCATCTGCGCTCGGCGATCTGCTGTGGCGCCCCCATGCGCCCAGTGCATCGCTGCCTGAGTAACCGAGGAAAAGAAGAGTGATGCCGGCCGCTACACGAAAAGCGATGTCCCTTGCCCTCACCTCCATCATCCTTGTAGCAAGCTCGGGAGTCACGCCGTAAGCTAAAATTGATTCTATGCCAGGGCAGGTTCGGAGAGCTTCGATTTGAAGTGCGAGGCTAGCAGGACCTAGCAGGCAAAAGGGATGCGAAGTCTTCATGACGAACGCGCGGCCCCCTTTCCGAGCATGGAGCCTGGCTCATGGTTCTATGATACATGGTACATGTTCTGCGTTTAAAGCGTGTTTCCATCTTGCATGTCCCCTCCACAGCACCGCGACATTGAGTGCCAACCTGCGCAGTTGCCGAACCTCCGAACTGCAACAACACTTTTGAAAGCCCGAGCCAGGTGCTGTTCGCGGCATGTCACATCACACTGATCTACAGCTACATGGGCTGTGGCATCTATGCAGGTGTGGGCGAGTTAATAATTAATTGGCAGAGGCGTTCAGGCGTTAGACTGCTAGGCCCTAAACCCTACACGGGTCTCAGCCGAGACAGGCGTCCGTGAGGTTATGTGAAGTGAGGATGTACGCAGGGTTATGGGTGAAAGCACCCGGTACCTAGACTCCAGGTTGGACCCATCGGATGGTAGGCGGCGCACCGCTCTACGAGTTCTACTTCCTGGCCATCTGCGAGGTGCTCTGGACCAGCTGTCTGAATGCCATGCTCACGAAGACAGGCCAGGGTTTCGGTTTCGGACTTTAGGAGCACCCTAAACCCTCTAAGCCCTAAATCCTCAACCCAAAGAGGCTTTGAGTGCTGTGACAGGCCGAGTGGGAGCTTTGAACGTGCTGGAGGCCATGCTGCCCTTCGGAGAGAGGCCTCTTGGCTTTCTTACATACAACATACAACAGGGTTTAGGGTTTAGGGATGTTTAGGGTATAGATGTATAGATGTACGTATGTATACTTTAAATATGTGGTAAAAATTGTATATTGTATACAATAGGTTGGGCTTTGTCAAACCTCGGAACCTTCACAGGTTTGACTTGCTCCGAGATGCGACGGCTGTTGCCGACTACGTCTGCATAGCTACGGCTTGGTCCTATGCTGGACTGGCGGTGGTGCTGTCAACGAACATTCTGGGCACCATGCTCATGTGAGGAACTGAGAGGTTTAGGGTTTAGGGTTCATGTGAGGAACCGAGTCTCAGTTGCGGGTGAGTTCATCGACAACTATTCTCTCGCTTTGCCTGCCACTTCAGAATGAACGTGGCCTCCTCTCGTGATTCGGGGTATCGGTATGGAGTGCATACAAGCTCTTCAGCATGTCCTGTGTTGGATGCGCAGCTTCTGGCGCCGGGACGATCTTCGGCAGCTTCGCAGCGCTGTGTGGCCCACCATGGCCTCCCCTGCGCAGGAGGCCCGAGGCTGCGTAGTACACCGGAATCCGCGTAACTACGACGGGCTTTGGAGCTGAGCTGTCCTTCGCGGAAGGCGCCGACAGCTTCCAGTCGTCCGAACGAGGTGCCGGCTTTATCGCTTCGCCAGTTCGCATGTTGCACAGGAATACCATCGAGCCGACTCCTGCACGCAAGCCTCGCAGAACCAGGAACAGCATCATGTGAGCACTGATGTCTGCCGGAGGCGGAGGATCGCAACGAGAGCTCAGGCCTGCTTGTGCGCGAGTCTGCAAAGGACATTGGCTGCAGGTTTGTTTTGCCCACGTCGTTCAGCCTGCTCGGAAAGGGTCAGCCACTTGAATGACGCAAGAGCTCGCGAGCCTGCACCCCAAACCCTGTAAACCTTAAACTGGCTCGGGGAAGGAGCTGGGGTCCAATTGCTGCTCGAGGGTGGAAAAGCTGTGCTTCGTCCAGCTAGGCCCGCACCAGCTTATAGTAGTCCCATACTTTGGTGCATCGTCTATCCTCTGTGGCAGCGAAAGTTTTACGTTGCATATTGTATATTTTGTTATATAAAGTGTATTCTGTACATGATGTATCGTACATGTCCTTTAGATTTGATATGTCACATAAATAAATATATATATATATATATGCACATGCATGTATGAACGTATGTATGTACGTATGCATGTAGGCATGTATGTATGTACGTATGCATGTATGTATGCATGTATGCATGCCTTATGTATGTATGTATGTTTTACATCTTTGATGGATCTACGTATTTTTATTCTTGTTTGCTATATATCATCTTTTCGACAAACTAATTGTCATGTTTGAAATATGCCATGCATTGTATATTGAATGCCATAAAGTTTTCAATGTATACAGATGACGAAAATTACATCAACAGCTTCATGACTACACACCTCAAGAGGTACATGAACATACACAGATCATCATATATACATATGTATATCTATCTATCTATATACATATATGTATATATATATATATATGTAATTTTATGTTTAACTATATACATTATCTACTAAACATTTTGCATTCCATGATCTGTATCATGGTTGTGTATATATACACACGCACGTCGTAAAAGACATGTTTTATGTAGGTATATAGTGTTGAATGTATTTTTTACGTTGTGTGGTATATATCAGTGCTATCTTTTGATCCAATACAAGCTCAGGATACAGATGTTTACTTGTTATGTGTCGTATGTTGTACCTGTTAAGCAATACGGTCTACAGATTAGACGTGAAACTCGCCATACCATCTACGGCATACTATACTGAATACTATATACTACGTATTATGCACTGTTTTTGAGGTATTATGTTGTATGATAGTCATGTTCGAGAATATGTTGCACATATTTTGTATCACATCTATATATACATATATTTAAGTATTATCGTTCAATGCTTCTCCATTCTATGCGACCTGATATCAGATGTTTATGATGTGTTTCAGGCTATTCGAGTTGTATTGAGTATCTTGTTCCCTCTTTTTAATGTTAATTGTTGAGTGTTAGTTATTGCATGTCATAGTATGAAGATTATGATTATGTTCTATACTCCATAGTCTTCATATTATACACCACATATCACGTATGATATGTAATGTATGTGCTTATATATACCTACACATGTCTTATCACAGAGTATCAGTGTTGTGATATGTTTCAATTGCCGTGTACTGCACCTGCGAATCACAAATTGTCGTATTACATGTTATGTACTGTTTATTGCACCTTCTAGTTTGTATTGATGAACTACGGCTTAAATATCATGTAGCATATATATATGTATGAATACACATATAATGTTGTATAGTGTATTCAAGGTCATTGTATTTATAGAGACGTATACTCAAGATTGCGTAAATTGTTTTCGTTATTAACATCTATCTGTTTTCTATATGTGGTGTATACTTTATAATATATTATATTCCGTATATTGCAAATTGTATACTGTGTATTATACAAATCCCCGTCGGGAGGCAACGGCACGTCCCACGCAAAGCAGATGGCGAGTTTGTGCCAGCAGCTGCCACAGGCCTCGGTGTGTTGCGGATGTAGGGTTTAGGGGCTTAGTGTGTAGGGTTAAGGGTTAAGGGTTAAGGGTGTGCTTGTGCGATGCACCAGAACGACCTCTTGTGAGGTCGGGGAGCGAGAGAGAGACACAGAGAGAGAGAGAGAGCGCGATCGAATTGAGACAGAGATGGATATGCATATATGTACTTTGCATAGCGACATACAGACATAGTCAAAGAAGTCTGGGTATATAGATGTGTAGGTATGCAGAATAACAAATATATAGGTGTATAGATCACAGATATACAGATATGTAGATGCAGTCATGCAGGTACATTACATAGATACATAGATATAAAGAAACAGAGATATCGAAACGTATATAGAGTACATAGAATAACCCATATATATATATATATATGTAGGTTATACGATATATATATATATACATATATATATATACACATACGCATATATATATATACACATGGTATACAACATGTATAGAATATATAGAATGTATAGAATGTATATATATATATATATATAGAGAATACATAGAATATATAGAATATATGGAATATTTGGACTATATACAGGGCGCGTTTAGTACGTTTGCCGCGCTTGTCCTTTCAGTCTGGTGACATGTTTGCGTTGTTTGCTTCTGAAGTAGATTCTTTGGTAGTGCATCCACATGCTACATTGCATTTCTTCTACTGGCAGGGACAGCATTTTTTCAGTGTGCAAACATGCATAATGGTTTCAGAACTGAAATCGTGTCAAGCATGTGTCTGTGCAATCATTCTTAAAAAGAAGTCATGTTGCGTCTTNCAGGGACAGCATTTTTTCAGTGTGCAAACATGCATAATGGTTTCAGAACTGAAATCGTGTCAAGCATGTGTCTGTGCAATCATTCTTAAAAAGAAGTCATGTTGCGTCTTGGAACTTCAAAGTTGGAGGACGCGCATAGCTACCCTTTCGTGGCCATGTAAACTCGAACTTGAAGCATTGATGGAGCTGGACCTGGAGGAATATGTTCCTCCTTTCGAACCTCGCAGTTGCAGGACATGCAGCAAGAGCCTGCATCCTGATGAGACTCGAGGTCTTGCAAGGTCCCAGAAGAAACAGCTTCAGTCGCAAGGTCCAACTTTAAGCCTTGTTGAAACGCATGNAAGAGCCTGCATCCTGATGAGACTCGAGGTCTTGCAAGGTCCCAGAAGAAACAGCTTCAGTCGCAAGGTCCAACTTTAAGCCTTGTTGAAACGCATGCGCATTAGTACATCAGAAGCAAACCCGAATGTAGAGGTTTCACTCTTCAGGATAAGCCTCCAGGGTGTGGATGTTGAAGGTTGGTCTTGAAGGTACTAGTAGAAGCTTCGAACTTCAGAGTTTCGGGTGTTGTGTCTTGACGGTTGCTGTTGAAGGTTCAGGGTTGAGACTGAGAGTTTCAGGTTACGACACTTTGAGGCAAGCAAGTATGAGGTTTATCACTGTGCCCCCCCCTCCCCCCCGAAAAATAACCGGAAGAAGATCCACAACAAGATGTCGTGACAGCCCAGAGTCGCGGCAAACGTACTAAACGCACCCTATATACAATATACAGAATATATAAAGAATATGTAGGTTGTACACAATATATAGATATCGGGATGTAGGCTTACAGATTATATAGATTTAGGGGTATAGACACGTAAAGACATAGAGATATGTGGGGGTATATATATATATATACACATCTAGATATGAAGGTATATAGATATGTAGATACATAGTTATATATGTGTATAGGCATATAGACATATGGGTGTATGGGTATAAGGATATATGATGACATCTGGGTATACCGATGCATGAGTTTATGGGTATCTATATACATAGGTATATCTCTATATATATATAGGTATGCGGGTATGTAAATTCATGCATGTACATATATATACACACACATATACATATATATATAGGTATATGTAGATATATACATTTATGCAGAGAAAGATACGGAGACACGTAAATGTATCTGTCTATGGATAAAAGGATATACGAATTCAGGATATAATCGTGCATGGACATAGAGATATACACATACATACGGATATATGGTTTTACGCATCTACAGATACAAATATATACAAATAAATACATATATATATATACACACACATATGTACACGATCACACACATATATATATATACGTATATACAGTAATTAAATAAGAAAAAAGAATATAAACAGGTTATTTATCGGTATACATAGCGGTATACAGATTTGTGGATGTAGGGATTGTGGTTCATATCTGAGTATATACACATACAGGTACACATACACAGACATGTAAACGTGTAGACGTATTACAGACCAGAGACAGAGAGCCATAACATGTACAGATTTAGAGATGTAGCTACGTAGACCTATAGACGCATGGACATATAGATATATGGATATGCTGTGCAGCATTGTCAAGCCCTCCCCTCCGCCCCCGTGGTGTCATGCACCGGTACGTGGGTGGGTGAGTGGGTTGGGGGAGTAGATGCATTGCCGACCGATGTGTGCCTTTCTCAACGTAGGTGGTTGTGGCTAGCCTGCTTCGCCGTTAGTGGATACTGGCAGGTTTGTTCTCTTGTTCGGATTGCCACTCTCGTCATGTTCCACAGTTGCGAGCATCGAAACACCGGACCACCAATCACCAATCCGTGCGGCTGTTGCTGCTGTTGAGACGTCGCAATCATATCAAGCTCCGGAAGCAACAACAGCTATGGTTCCAATGAACCCTCCAGAGTCCCGTTCCTGTGCATGCTGGCATTCTTGAGATGTCTTTGTGGCACCGAGATCCCAAGCCTACAGCAGTTGCAAGGACGACACGTCAGCATATCTGGATGTCTAGATATATGTGTATTTGGGTCTCTGGTTATAAATTAACTGGATATGTGTATGTATATATCTATATATATATATGGTTATTGATCTGCCTATCCTTATATATATACACATAAAGACGCTTAGATATATGGATGGGTATGCTGTTGCATGGATCTACAGATATATAGATATGAAGATACATTGACCTATAGATGTGTGGATTATGGACACGTCTTGGGTCTGTCAAGCCCCCAGAATCCGTGAGTGGCCGCCGTTGTCCATAGCCTTGTCTGCGCGTTCCTGCCCGTGGGCCGTTGGCCGCCACGGCAGTAATCCCATCATTTTGGTGTCGATCCCAAGCCACAGCACGTACAGTTGTTCCCTGCGCTTACCCTTTCTGTCGTGTACATTGGGTTGGTCCCGGCTCGGCTGTGCTAGTAGTGTCTTGTTCCGAGAGCTGACACTCACAGCACACTTAGGTGTAGGGTATGTGGATAGTTGAGAACGCGTAAACATGAATACAAGGACATATGGATATATGCATAGATAGGTATATGGGCATATGGATATATACATGCATATATTTCTACATATGTCTATGTCCATGCCTATGCTGAGGTGCAGGTGCAGGTGGTAGGCGTAGGCGTAGGCGTAGGCGTAGGCGTAGGCGTAGGGGTATGGGTATGGGTATGGGTATGGGTATGTATGTATGGGTATGTATGTATGTATGTATTTATGTATGTATGTATGTATGTATGTCTCTGTGTGTGTATGTATGTATGTATGTATATACATATATATATATATATATATATGGGCGCACCCCTATTTGGGGTCCCCTACATTTTTCGTCATGCCATCTGACTCGGTTATAACCACCCGACTAGGTTATAACATATATACATACATGTGTGTGTGTGTGCAATTGCTCATAAAGGGCCATGAGGGTGGATGAACATATAAAATACATAC